>JAJPUD010006092.1:117763-139076 GCA_023553655.1 Myrmecobius fasciatus | reverse complement strand
TTTTTTTTTTTTTTCTTTAAAAATGGAATGAAATTCCTGGAATTATCCCCAATATCTCAGGAATTTTTCTTGCAATCTTAGAATGACTAATTGCCAAACTCCTTAATTATTGCTCTCAAAACCTTAAAAATTTGCTAAGATGTTATTTTAGCAGTTCTATAATTTTTAATTAACTGACTTTATTTCTGTAGCCCCCAGCTTAACCAGAGCTGGGGTCCACAGGAAAAAAATCAGTTTTTTCTCCTTTTAAGGTGAGAGTCAAGGATTTTAGGAAAATTTCCCCAGCATTCTAATGATAGTGTAGAAGTCTTTTCTTACTATTATTTAAATCTTTTCAGGTAACAAAATCTAGCTCACAGAAGAAACATGACACAAACATTCTGCATAGAGACTCAGATAAAGACAAAATGACATGGAAGAGGACGGTCTCATCTTTGCCAAAAACCATAAAATTCTCTTCCAACATGAAAAGGTGGCCAAAGGTTAGTTCTTTGCCAAAAATCATCCCACAACACATTGCCTTCTTCTCTGGTATCCCAGAGACAGGGGAAAATGTAGCAAAATATAGTTTGCTGAGAATTGCAAAGAATTTCTAAGTCTGAGCATCCCCAGTCAAGGAAAATCTGCTGAGAGTGGAACTCAAAACAACCCAGACAAGCCTTCTCCCAGTTGCTTAGGGTATCCCAGTTATAGTATCAAAAGAGAAATGAATGGGGGCTTGCTTTAATAAGGAGGGGTTGAAGCCATGGGAGGCCAGACTTTCTCCTTATGGGCCACCAAATATTGAGGTTCATAAGGAGAGATTCTAAAGATTGGGTTCTCAGTCTGGTGTCAAAATGTATCTCAAAAGAATTTGCAGGCTTGAATCCATTTCAAAGTCAAGGGGTAAAGTTTACTGTAATTATGTTATCTGAAGTTGACTAAGTTCTAAAAGGATTTAACAAAGAACCAAAAGCAAGGAGACAAATTTATCCAGTTCTTCATATCACTGATATGCTAATTTTATGGCCCACAGGTAGAACTGAGGAGTGGTGTATTCACTATTATCTCAGGAATTTAGTTATCACTGATCAGCAGATTATCTATCTGACAATCAGCAATGTTTGTAGGACTAGTCTTAAGGCTAGAAGACTTTAGAATCAGCAGATCCTTAGAACAAAAACACTCTAAGGTCAGGGGACCTTTTCACTGCTATGTTTCCCCTAGAAATTATATCCCATCATTTATAATTTTATTACATTAGAATGATTCTGATTGATTAAATTCAATCAAGTTCATATCTGGTTAAAGTTCCAGAGAGTTGGATCTTATCACTTACTTTAATTGGGGTAGAGTTTTCTCCTAATTCAATATCCTTCCTTCCCCTCCTCCTTTTAAACAAATACATGCTTCTTATTCATGCAAATGACCACATACACTTAAGATATTTTCAACTAAATGGAAGGTAATTTTACCTTCCACTTGGATATGGAGGGCATAAGGGAGACTTAGGGAAGATCTGCTATAAAAGGTGAGATTTGAACTGAATCACAAAAGACATTAATGAAGCTAAGAGCTGATGGTGATGAAGGTGATCAGTTTTCTAGGGTTGGAGAACCTTCACTTCATGGAATCTTAGCTACTTTCAAATTTCATTTCTTACATTTGGAGGTTGAACTCCTGCCAGATGCTAGTTTCCTCTCCAGCACAGAAAAGGAGGATCAGGAATCCTTCCAAAGCCCAGATATCAGTGTGAAGCAAATGATTGACCTGGCACAAGCAAGAACCATCAAGGAATATTTTACTTAGCTTATGAAGACTAATTTCTAAAATAGAGCAAGAGCACACTTTGTGAGACCTGATTCTGGTCTAAAAAAGCACTGATTCAGTGATTAGCACAGGACCTAGCATGTAGGAGTCTCTCCCTTTGTCTTCCTTTCTCCACACACAGTTCCAGTAGTAGCTTGTAAGATCTACAGGGCTGAGTTGGCCTCTTGAATGCTCTGTTGGACAGCTCCATATATGTGTTCACCATATATATGGTGAAAACCAGGGTGGAAATCTCATGAGATACCACATAACCAGGACAAAACTGCCAGTTATGCATGAAACAGAGAGACTTTTATGTTCTTACTACTTCTTGAGGAGAGAATACTGTCCATCAGAAACCCCCTAATTTCTAGCACTTTGTTGCTTTTCTGCTGTATATAGTAGGTATTTTCCCTTTGAAATCTTATCTATTCTTCCTCTCATCTGCTTCCCCTTTTGTAATACAGGCTTCTCAATACATGTGTCTGCTGTATGTGTAGGTGATCTTTGTTAAATAGCATATAAACTCTTGAAGACAGATTCTTATCAGTGGTGAGTTTTTTCCTCTGGGTTGTCAACACCTGGAACAATGCTCGGTATTTTTTTTTTTATAATAGCTTTTTATTTCTCTAAATATGTGCAAAGATAGTTTTCAACATCCACCTTTACACTAGGGATATAAAGAAAAATCACTCAAGAAACTTACATTCTAATGGGGCAGACAACATGCAAACAGTTATGTACAAACAGGATAAAGAAAAGATAAATTGGAGATAATCTTAGAGGAAAGGTACTAATGAATAATGCTCACTCACCAACACAGGGTAGCCTAATTTCATAGATCTAGGAAAGTCTTAGGGGATGAAACTTCCTCTACTAAGGTAGGACAGAACCTTCTCGCTAATTTATAGTTGTTGCAAAGGGTTTGGGCTCAACTTAGATGATCAAAATTTTTTTGTCCCCAGAGAAGCTTCAGTAGGAGATGGTTTGAGGGAAGCATTCTCTGAAGAGTTGGCAACAGTTTTGAAGATGTAGGTGCACAAAGAGGCCTAGAGTTTTGGGAATAATTAGTTATGAAATATATATATACCAGTCAAAGGGGACTATTTATTGATTATAATTAATTTGAGTAATGATAATTATTTGAATGTTATTTATTAGTTAAGTATTGGATATTTAAGAGTTATAAGATTTTGAAGGAGTCTTACATCATACTGAGAAAATCTCCTCTGGGTAATTTATGAAAGGACATAAACAAAAATTGCACAGTGTAAGAAGGCATAGACAGACTGTAATACGCAGTGTTGAAGGGATCACCCCTTCAATGACAGTGTAGATTCATTGAAAAATAATAATTTCATCCTTCAAAAGATTTATAGCATTCACTCTTACAAGATTTTGAGTTCCAGATTCTCCTCCCTCCTTCCCTTCCCTTCTTCCAACTATGGACTGCTAGACTGGAACTGTTTTTGTTCAACAAAGACCACTACTTGTTGAATTAGAAATTCTTGAAATACTGGGGACAAATAACCACTCCATCATAGAGGTCATGTTATAAGGGTGTCATTTGATATATGCTCTAGATTTTAGAAAGATCACATTTCAAATGATTCAGAGAAATTATAAGCAAAATACAACAAATATAATGAAAAATAAGTCTGCTGAAGAGGGCAGGGGAATCTTCCATTGTGAAATTCAGCTTACAAAAGCAGAAATAATTCTGAAGAGGAGAGAAGGTATCTAAAAGTACCAATAAATCTGCATGGGTAATTCATGTTATTTTTGTCATACTAAATAAGATGGAAAGGTATGCACTGACCTATAACAGTTTGATATATTTGGAACAGCTCGTCCTGGCCTCAAAAAATAGTAATAATTGGATCAATGTCAACATAGAGTAATTCCAAGTAGAAGGTCCACAGAGAAATCCTTGACAGGATCCTGTTCAATAATTTTACAAATTACTTGGATCAATCTAGAGAAAGCAGCAATGGGCTGCTGATACCTATGGGGTATAAAGAACAGAGCATGGGACTTGAAAAACTTAAGTTCAAATCCAGCCTCAGATACTTTATAGCTTTGTGACCCTGGGAAGGTCACTTAAGCTTTGTCTTCCTTATTTGCAACATAGAGATAATATTAGCACTTGTCTCCTGGTTGTTTTGAGGATAAAATGAGATAATATTTTTAAAAACACTTTGCAAAATTTTAATTGCCATATACAATTTGATTATTATTATTAATGTTGTTGAGTGTTGTCTAATCATGACTGCCTCTCTGTCAAAACCCATTTGGGGTTTTCTTGGAAAAGATACAGGAGTGATTTGCCATTTCTTTTTCCAGCTCATTTTACAGATGAGGAAGCTGAGGCAAATAATGTTAAGTGAATTTTCCAGGATCACACAGCTAGTAAGTGTCTAAGCATATATTTGAATTCAGGAAGACGAGTCTTCCTGACTCTGGGCCAGCTCTTTAGTTTCTCTCCACCTAATTGCTTGAACTATTATTAGTAGGTAATGATAATTATAATAATATAACAATAGTAACAACAACATTTTAATTGGCAGAGCCAGAATCCACAAAAAATCTCCAATACAGACTAAATCAAACCAGATAAAGTATAGCTGGTTTAACTCTAAGAATAATTTGGGTTTTAAACAATGAAATATCATAAGTATAGGATGGAGGAAGCATATCTAGATAATAGTTCTGATGAAAAGCATCTGAGTTTCTTTTTAAATATTTTATTTTATTTTCCAATTATTTGTCAATAAAATTTCTAGCATTCATTTTTACAAGATTTTGAGTTCCAAATTCTTCTCCCTCCTTCCCTTCCCTTCTTCCAAATATGGTAGGCAGGAAGGCAGAACCAAGATGTTGGACTAAAGGGAGGAACTCACCCAATGTCTCCCCCAAACCTCTCCAAATTCCTTTAAGTAATGGATCTAAACAAAATTTAGAGCATCAGAACATCCAAAAAAATGCAGTAGATAATTTTCCAGCTGAAGACAACTTAGAGGGTTAGCAGAAAAGGAATATGATACCAGGGTGAAATTCTAGCATTCAGTCCCAGTTCTGTCCTCAGCTGGCAACAGGGGGAGAGTCTGATATGCAGTCCCAGAGCCAGAGCATCCCTGGTACATACCCATGTAGTGTTGCTTTAGCATCCTAGATCTTACAACTATAGTGGGTGGGGGCATTCAACATCTCCAGAGCAGAAAAGAATGCTTGTGGTCAGATTCCTAGAAAAATCTCTGAAAACAGCTGTATAAAACCCCCCAAGCTTAGGAACCTGCACCATTCATCCGGAAAGAGAACCCTATTTTAATAAAGAGTTAAAAGTTGAGTAATAGCTTAGGAAAATGAGCAGACAACAAAAAAAAGTTTCTGACCACAGAAAGTTACTATGGTGACAAGAAAGATCAAAATACATAGTCAGAAAATGATAACAAAGTCAAAACTCCTAAATTCAAAGCCTCCAAGAAAAATAAGAATTGGGCTCAGACCAGGGAAAAGCTCAAAAAGGACTTTGAAAATCAAATAAAAGAGATAAAGGAAAAAAAATAGAGAAAGAATTGACTGTGGTGCAAAAGGAATTGCAAAAAGCTAATGAAGAGAAGAATGCCTTAAAAAGCAAAATTGGTCAATTAGGAAAGGAGGAGCTCACTGAGGAAAATAATTCCTTAAAAAATAGAATTGAACAAATGGAAGCTAATGACCTTATGAGAAATCAAGATACAATAAATCAAAATCCCCCAAAATGAAAAAAAAAGTAGAAAAAAAGTGAAATATCTCAATGGAAAAACAATTGACCTAGAAAATTGATCCAGGAGACATAATTTAAAAATTATTGGTTTACCTGAAGGTCATGACCAAACAAACAAACAAAAAGACTCTTACATTATCTTTCAAGAAATTATTAAGGAAAACTGTCCTGATATTCTGGAACCAGAGGGAAAAATAGAAATTGAAAAAATCCATTGATCACCTCCTAAAAGAGATCCCAAAATGGAAACTCCCAGGAATAATATAGCCAAATTCCATTTTCAAGGAGAAAATATTGCAAGCATACTAAAAGAAACAATTCAAGTGTAGTGGAGCCACAGTCAGGATAATACAAGATTTAGCAGCTTCTACTTTAAAGGACCAGAGGACTTGGACTATGACATTCCAAAAGGGTAATGGAGCTAGGATTACAACCAAAAATCACCTACCCAACAAAACTGAGTATAATACTTCAGAGGAAAAAGGAAGTCAATGAAAAAGAGGATTTTTAAGCTTTCATGATGAAAAGACCATAGCTGAATGGAAAATTTGATTTTCAAATAAATGACAAATAAGGAGGTAATCAGGAAGGTGATATCATAAGGGACTTAATAAGATTAATGTGTTTATATTCCTACATGGGAGGATGATACTTGTAACTCATTAGAATGTTTTCATTATTAAGGTAATTAGAAGGAGTATATATTGACAGAGGGCAGAGATATGAGTTGAATATGAAAGGAGAATATCTTTTTTTTTTCAAAAAAATATGAAATTGAGTAGTGAGAAAGGAATGTATTGGGAGGAAGGGAAAGGGAGAAGTGGAATAGTACAAATTATCTGCATAAAAAAGAGGCAAGAAAAAGTTTTTACATTGAAGGGGAAGGGGGGAGAATAGGGGATTGGGTGAATCTTATTTTCATCCAAATTGGCTCAAATAGGAAATAACATACATACTCAATAGAGGTATAGAAATCTATCTTAACCTGCAGAAAAATAGGAGGGGAATGGGATATGAAAAAGGGGGAGAAATGATAAAAGAGAGGGCATATTGGGGGAGGAAGTGGTCAGTAACAAAACATTTCTGAGGAGGGATAGGATAAAAGGAGACAGAATAAATGGGGGGAAATAGTAATTAAAATTTTTTTTGAAAAAGTTTTTCTGATAAAGCCTCATTTCTCAAGCATAGTCAAGTTTAGGAAAAATAAGAGTCATGCCCCAATTGATAAATGATAAAAAACCCTATAAATTCTTGCACATCCTTAGACCTAACAACACACAACAAGACATGAGTACAAAAAGATATTCAGAAAAAAAAGAAAAACAAAAAGAAAATGATCCATATGTACAAAAATATTCATGGAAGCTCTCTTATTTGGATAAAAATAAGTCGGAAATTGAAGGAATGCCCATCAATTGGGGAATGGCTCAATAAACTGTGGTATGTATTTGTAATGGAATATTATCATTTGCTGGGAAATGATGAACAGGATGCTCTCAGGGTAAAAAAAAAAAAACCTGGAAAATGCTCTATGAACAAAGTGAAATGGACTGAATACAAAGTAATAGCAAAGTTTTGGGATTATCCACTGTAAAAGACTTTGCTATTCTCAGTAGTACAATCATCCAAGATTACTCTGAAGGACTTATGATTAAAAATCCTGTCCAAACCCAAAGAAGAAACTAATTGTGTCTGAATATAGATTGAAGCATTCTCTCTTTTTCTGTATATTTCTTTCTTTTTAATTTACTTTTTCTTGAGGGTTTTTTGTTTTCATTAGGGTGGGAAATCTATGTTTTCTTTCACAACTTGACTTTTTTGGAAATGTTTTGCATAACCTCCCATGTGGTTTCTTAATTGTGAGTGGAGATAAGGGAGAGAACCTAGAACTCAAAAAGCTTAAAAACAAATTAAAATGTTTTAAATGTAATATAAAAGTAATAAAATTAAAAAAAATAAAAAACAAAGATGATAGGTAGTTTGATATAATTTATACATATGCTATCAAGTATGACATATTTCCATATCAGTCACAGTTGTGAAAGAAATGACAGATCAAAAGGGAAAAAAAAAACACAAGAAAGAATAAAGTAAGTGAAAAAAAAATGCTTTGATCAGTATTCCTGATCCACCAGTTCTTTATCTAGATAGCATTTTTCTTTGTGAGTCCTTTGTCTGGGATCATAGTGTTGTTGAGAAGAGGTTAGTCAAATCATAATTGATCATCACTGAATGTTGCTGATTCTGTGTACAATGTTTCCCTAGTTTTGCTCATTTAATTTACCATTAGGTTGCATGAGTCTTTCCAGGTTTTTCTGAAATATGTTTGTTCATCATTTTTTCATTGTACAATTATATTTGATTACATTCATATACTATAACTTGTTCAGCCATTTCCCAATTGTTGCATCTGAGTTTTTTTAATGGACTTTAAATTCAATATGAGACCAGAGTGCAATCTGGTAACCACAAAAGCTATATCTCTGCTTGACTTCTTTTAGGGGGGACATAGTATTTAGAACAAAGGATCTCCTAATTCTACTCCACTTTCCCCTGGCCACATCTCTAGGGTGATGTTTAGCTCATTGCACTATATGTTTGTGAGGGATCTAGATGATGCAGAAAAATGTGAGCAGAATGATGAAAAGAATACTAGAGTACATGTCATATGAGGATAGATTAAAAAAGGACATAAACCCAATATTCAAGCTTGTCTGAGTATATGGAAGAGGAATTAATATTTTTGTGGTAGTCTTCAGAGTTCAGAATTAGGAGCAATAAATTAAAGTTGGAAAAAAGGAAGCATTGTGTGGATGTAAGCAGAAATGATATAAAGGGAAAAACAGTTTTAACAAACTGACACGGTCCAAAAATAGAATGGGCTGCTTTGGGAGGAAGAAGATTACTCCCTGCTCCCCACCCCTCACCCTGGAAGTAGATATTAGACATATCAAGAGAAAAGAACTGAAAAATAGAAGGGTATAGAGAATAATTTTACATACATATAAACATACATATACATACTTTTTTAAAAGTAGAGATTAAATGACCTTTATCAGTGATAAGAGATTATGGCCTCTGAAGTCCCTTACAACTCACTCTCAGATGTTTTTTTCTTTTTCTTTCTGTTTAGTGTGAAAAAGGACTATTTGTTCAGTTATTGATCACTCAAAGATCAAGATAGTAAAAGCAGTTAGTAGTGGGGCTGGGTAGAATTTGGAACATTCTACTAGTTAGTGATTTGAGTCCTGAAATTGTTTGCTGGGTCCCAGTACCCCGGTGACTTTTTTTTTAAAAATTTAATTACATTGTGGAGTTTCTCTTGAACTGAGCAGAAAATAGATTGCTGAAAGTACTTCTCTAGTGGTCTTCAGATCTTACGGATGGACAGGGACTAAGCCTGTGAATTCATTGTTACACAGAGTTCCCAGATGAGGAAACTCTTTCTACCCATGAGGTCAGCACCTTCTCTGTACCTGATAGTCTTACAAAAATTGTCTAGAGCATTGAGAGGTTCAATAACTTTCCCAGACCTACAATACCAGTGTGTCAGAAATGAGTGTTGAATGAAAGTCTTAAGTCCAAGGCTAGATCCCTTTTCCTTATATCCTGCTTCTTTTCCTACTTTATGATGTATATAAGGACACTTAAATGGATATATGATATAATGGTGACAGGGATTATGATGGGAATTATTTAAGCAGAGTGAACATTGTGAAACTACTTTAAAATTGTGTTAAATATTTTTGTGCAGTCAATATGAAATTTAAATTGTTGCTTTTAAAATATATGTTTCAGAAAAGATACAAACTCTTAGAAATTATTTCTGAGGAAGGCTCTTCCTTAAAAATAAAAGTGTATGTTCAAAGCAGATTGAAAAAAGTACCTGTTGCTAGAGGCAACTTTAATTTCTAAGGGAAACTATCACTTGCAAATTACAGAAAGTTAGAAAACTTTTGGGGAGGGAGGGTGTTTTTTTTTTTTAAAGAGGGTGAGAATTTACCTTCTTACAGTTTGAAGAAAATATTCATAGGGGTTTTCCACAGTCCAGAAGCTTTATAACTTCCTTCATTCTTTAACAGGCCAAGTAGAGCAAATGGTCTTGATGTGGCAGAAGTGGAAACATGCTGCTCTCAGTCAAAGGCAAATTGCTGGGAAGTTGTTTTGACACTAAAATGTACAAAAGTTCGAATTATTAATGGTATATTTGCATGTAATATTTCTTGAAAATATTTTTTAAAAATTATATTTGCATATGCAAATATGTCCACATGTATGTATATTTTGAAGGCAGCATGTTATATAGTATAAATAATTAGCTTCAAAGCTGAGAACACTGGGGGTCAAATTCTGCATCAGGACATCCTTATTCTGTGATCAAGGATAAGTCAGTTAACCAATTAATGTTCTGGACAAAACTCTAAAATTAGAAGGACACAGAGAAAGTACTATTCTACATTGTATAAGGGGGTTCCCTTACTTAGATTACCTATGCCAATAACATCATAGGTTAAGTACCCATCTTTCTCCTTTCCCTTATATGTTTATTTAGCTAATTAAGGGACTGATTCTGGGCACAAGTGCTTGGGGTACTACACTTACTTTCTTCCCCTTTCCCTATTGTATTCTTTGGATACATGGTCTAAATGCTCAGGGTATATACCAGATTCAAACTTGGGGGATCCTGACTCCTAATGAGGGGGGTCTAGGTTTCCTTCTCATACCCTTTAGCTTAAATCCTTTACATCAGTTTTACCAAGGAAAAACTCATTTATTACTAATATTAATATTTAGTACAATACTCATTGTACATTGTAATTCTGCAATTTGATAGATTCCCCCAAATATTAAAAATGCTAAGAAATGCAAAATGCTCATAAATATACATTAAAGACTGATAGAAAGACATAAAACAGGACTCAGTAACTTAACATAGCGACACTCAGATTCTCTTAGAAAGTTAATATTTAAATCTCATTAGAAGAAAAATTTTGGGTTTTTTTTTTTAGTTTGCTGAATAGGCATTAATGTATTTCATTTCAGTTCTGCACTGTTTAAATAACCTATGGTCCATGAATTTGGGCAAAATGATCCATGTTTGAGCCCATTCTCTTTCTGGTCACTGTCCTCTTCAAGAGTGCTCTAATAGATGCTGAGGACTCCTCTTCTACTCTCAGTCATCTCTGTCCAAAGGTCCCAGGATCTTCTCACCTATTTAACGCACAAGGTCTTCCCCAAGCCTGGAAATACTCAGCTTGGGATAGATATTTGTTCAACTAAGATCAAGAAAAAGCAAACAAAAGGAGAGGTTGCAAAAATACAGGTTAGGATCAGTAAGATATGTGGTTTATAGACCAAGTGCTCATGAATTAAATGGCAGTCAGAGTAAGAGGTCTTGTGAACATGTTCATTTGGGTAAATGATAGGCTCAAAATCTATAATAGAAGGTAAGAATGGGGTAAAAATGACTGGAAGAGTGGTATATCCATAGAAAGTTATAATGTTCCTGAGTATACATATAACTAGTAGGTAGTTGGTAATATTAGGCTTCCTAGAAATAATTGTATAAATTGTATACTCATATCATCTGACCCATCAATGTTATTGGTTGAAGTATTAAAACAAAAAAAGATTGGATAAGACAACAAAACCTTACAAAATCTTGCTTCTAAGAAACACCATCTAAAAAGACAAATATACACAAAATAAAGCGGATGGGGTGTGAAAAATACTCTAAAACAATACTATACACAAAGAGATTCCAGAAAAAGGAGGATGCAAATCATGCTATTTGATAAAACAAAAAACAAACATTCAAAAAATAAAAAAGGATATAAACAAGGAAACTGTTATATTGAAAGGAATCACAGACAATAAAGCAATATTGATAATAAGCTTATAGGCTCCCAATGTCTTAGCATCCAACTTCACAAAGGAAACAGTATCTGAGCTAAGAAGACATAAACAGGAACAAATAGTGACAGAAGACTTCAATATTTCTTTCTTAATTTTGGATAAATCTAACAGAGAGAAACAAAAGGGAAAATATGGAACTGAATAAATTGCTAAAGAAACTAGTGTTAAAAGACTTATAACATTTTCTAAATTGGCTGGCAAAAGAATATACACATTTCTTAATACTATATGGAACTTTTAATAAACTGTCCAAGTACCTGGGTATAGAAATATTAAAAACTGATGTGAAAAAGGCAGACATATATACTTTATAAACCATATCACAATAAAAATAGTAATTGGTTTAGGGACAACAAATGATACAAATCCAAATGCATACTTAACAATGAAATCATAAATAATGAATGGCTCAAAGAACAGATCATAGAAACAATTGATAACTTTGTAAATGAAAATAATAACAATGAAATAATATACCAAAAGTTCTGAGATATAGTCAAAGCAGTTCTTAGAGGGAAAAATCACTTTTTTATAAGCATACTTTAACATAATAAAAAGGGGGAGATTAATGAATTGAATATGAATTTAATACAAATTAGAAAGTCAACAAATAAAGAAATCTAAAATAAGCACAAAAGAAGAGATATAAAAAATTAAAGAAGAAAATAAATAATTTTTTTAGCAAAAACATCCATAGAAATGGTGAATAAAACTAAAAGCTAGTTCTTTGAAAAGACCAATAAAATTGGTAAATCTTTAGCTAATCTGATTAAAAAGAAGATAGCAAAATATCAAATCAATAAAATTGCAAATGAGCAAGGAGAAATTGATGCAAAACCAGAAGAAATGAAAAAAATAAAATATCTATACTTATTGCAAACCAAACTGAAAACATGAAAGAAATAGAGGAATAGCTTCAAAAAAATAAAACTAAAAGAATACCAGAAAGAGACCTTATGTAATCTAATCTTAGAAATATAAAACTAAAAGAATACCAGGTAGTGAGCTTATATAACCCAATCTCAAAAAAGGAGAGCTAGCTGTAAAGAAACAACCAAAATGGGGGGAAGAGAGGGAAGAATATTGTCTGGTTCTTCTGGATTCATAGAATTCTGTCAATTAAAAAAAATTGTTGTTATCCATATTTGAGAAATTGTTTTCAAAAATTTAGAAAGCATTTTACCAGAACCCTTTTATGAGTCAGATATAGCCTTACTATGTCAACTGTAGAAAAATGAAAAATGTGGAGGAAAAGTTATAGGCCTATATTATTAATGGAGATTGACTCTAAATTTTTAAATAAACTTGCAAAAAAAGACTACAAAAATTTATTCAAGTGAAATTTATACCATGTATAAAAGGATGATCAGCATTAGGGAAAAAATCAACATAATCAATTCAACAGCTACAGAAAAAGTCTTGAACAAAGCACAACTCTATTTAAACCTAAAAGCCCCAGAAAATATAGGCATTGAGGGACCTTTTTTAATATCATAAAAAGCATCTCATATGAAAAGCCAGCATCATATACAATGAAAACTAGAACCTTTTCCAAATACAGGAGTAAAGTAAAGATGTCCTCTCTCTTTCCACTCTTATTTGATATAATTCTGGAAATGCTAGCAACAGCAACCAGGTAAGCAAAAACAATCAGATAAGGAATTAAAGGTATAAACCTAGCTAGAGAAGATAAAACTATCCCTATTTACTGAAAGCTTATTTGGTAAATCCTAGAGAATCACCAAAGATACTATTTTAGATAATAGTTTCCACAAAGTTTCAGGTTACAAAATAAATACTCAGAAATCAATAACATTTCTTAAAAATAGAAGAAGCAATAACAGAAAGGAAATTCCATTCTAAATAATTACAAAAATACATAAATATCTGGGGACTGACCTCCTAAAACACACAAAAACTTGTGTGTCAATTACAATGCATTAAAGAAGCAAAGAAAAACTTGAATAGCAGGAGAAATATTCAGAGCTCATGCCTAACTTATGTCAACATAATGAAAATGACAATACTATCACAATTAATTTACATTTTAATGCTATAACAAATAGATTAGCAAGGGGAAAATATGTAGAATTTAATATAATAATAATAAAATTCATTTGGAAAATAAAAGATAAATTAAAAAAGAGAATTGCACTTCCAATACTTCAAAGTAAATTATAAAACCTTAGTCATCAAACCTATCTAGTATTGGTTAAAAGAGAAAGAGACAGAGAGACAAAGAGACAGAGACAGGGGGGCAAGAGAGACAGACACAGAGACAGAGAGACAGACAGAGAGGCAAATAGAGAGAAACAGAGACAGAGAGAGACAAAGACAGACAGGGACACAGAGAAATAAAAACAGAGAGACAGAGATAGAGACAGATCCAGAGGAGGGGAAATTAATGAAACAGACTAGGCAAGAAAGATTCAAAAATAACAACTCAAAACCCAATGTTTGATGAAGTAGAAAGCATGTCACCTGCGGGGGAAGAACAGACTTTTAATGTGATAAAGACTGCTGAGAAAACTAGAAAACAGTCAGGCAGAAATTAGTCTTAGACCTAAAATTCACATCATATTCCTGAGTACATTGTACAGGGAAACAGGACTTTAATAATAAAGATTATAAGTATTAAAAATTCAAAGAGAAATAGATCATATACCTCTCATAGTTATGGGCAAGAGATGTAGTCATAACCAAATAAGAAATTGAGGCAATTATAAAAGATAGAATAGATAATTTTAATTATTCAAAATTGAAAAAGTTTCTGCACAGAAAATAATGCATCTAGGATGAAAATGGAAACAGTTGAATGGGAAAACATGCTTGTATTAAATTTCTCTGATAAAAGTTTGATATTTCAGACATGTAAGTGTTACACACACATATATATATACATATATGTATTATATATACAAACATATATATATCCACATATGCATATATGTAATATATATATACATTAAATGTGTTTTTATCATTAATAAGAAAAATGCAAACCTGAGGTTTCTCTTCAAAATCTGCATATTGTCAAAAATAACCAAAAATGATAATGCTTAATGTTGGAGGAGTAGTAGAATGATAAGCACTTTAACAAACTATTGGTGGAGTTTACAAAAGCACTTTATAATTATGCAAATTAAATGAATAAAATATCCATGGATAGCTGGATGTCTCAGTGGATAGACTGCCAGGCTTGGAGTCAGGAAGAATTATCTTTCTGATCTGAAAGTCTGGTCTTAGCTGCTTACTAGTTGTGTGCCACTGGACAAATCACATCACTCTGTTTGCCTTAGTTTCCTCATTTGAAAGAAAACTGCAAGCCATTCCAATATCTTTGCCAAAAAAAAAAAAAATCCCAAATGGGGTTACAAATAATTAAACCAAACTGAAAATGACTGAGTAACATCAATGTCCATACCTTTTGGTTTCATTACTAGGCTTATATTCCATGAAAACCATTGATAAGAAGAAAATCTTCATATACTCAAAAATATTTATATCAGCACTTTTTAATCAGTTGAGGAAAGTTTAAATAAATTGTGGTACATGAATGTAATTCAATGTTACTATGCTAAAAGAAATGATATTTGTGATAAATAAAAGCATGAAAATATGTCTATGAACTGATAGAGAGTGAAGTAAAGAGGGCCAAGAAAACAGTAACTTCATCAATGTAAATGGAAAGAATAACTATGCATCCGAAAAATGAAAAGGAAATGTAACAAGAGTATAAAGCTCAAATAGAGCTTGAATGAAGAAACATGAGAAGATACCCTCAACTATACTTCTCTGTGGAGGTGGGAGGTCCACAGATTGTGTTTGACTTATTTAATTATCAATCAGCTACACTGATTTTTCCCCTCTAAAAATATTATTTTCTATATGGAATGACTCTTTGGTAAGAAGAAGGGGAAAGATACTTGAAATAAGAATAGTGATATAAAAAAGAATGTGTAAATAAAAATTATTTTAAAAAAGGAAATGAAGAATAAGGTGTTGCAGATGAGACAGAAGCACAGAACGAGGAAGAGGCAGGGTGCCTAAGATAACCTTCCCTATTTTTCTGCATATGGATTCTGCCCCTGACATTTTATCACATTCTGTGGCAACCCTCTCTGTGATTCTGTACCTCAATTCCCATGCCATTCTATCATGCCATCTTTCCATGACCTATAAATCTTACTCTTGGACTTCAGGAGATATAATTTTTATTTCTCCACAGCATTATTTGCCTGTAACAGAAATTCCTATGGCCAGCCAAGTTTACCTCTGGGAACCAGACATACTTTGGCTAATCTAAAGGCTAGGTATATTTTATTAGAGTAGTAGATTGATTTCTTTTCTTTTCTTTCTTTTTAAATAACTTAATATTTCTCTGTATCAAATTATGTCACTCCTTAATCTGGTTTCAGAAATTAATCTGTGCATCTATAAATGGTAAATAATTTCTCACTCCCTCCCACCAAAACTTCTGCTCTTTTCCCAAAGAGATTCAATTTTTTTCCTTACCTTTCTCATTTTTTTTGGTTCATTAGCTATAGATAAAATATCAAAATCCTACAATTAAGAGTTAAAAAATAAAAAACAAACTAGCAATGTTAACTGCATAGGAATAGGTTTGGGGAAATGTGACAAGCAAGGAGCAGTACATGTGAAGAAGATCATAGAATCTTAGTTGATTACAGGTGTAATATAAACCAATAGTGCAGCTAATTCACTTATTGGCCAAATAAAAGTAGGTGAGCGACTGGAAAAGGGAATATTACAGAGCTGACTTTGACAAACTCAAAGTTGAAAGTTCCAAAGACAATCCTTTAAGAAGATTGGGGAAGTGGAGTGTATTTATAGAAGAGTGACCAGGATGGCACAGTAGATAGATTGCTGAGCCTGGAACTCTTTCTGATTTCAAATATGATCTCAGTCTCTTATTAACTATATGACCCTAGGCAAGTCATTAATCCTGTTTGCCTCAGTTTCTTTATCTGTAGAAATGAGCAGGAGAAGGAAATGGAAAACCACTCCAGTAAGGAAACCCCCAATGGGGTCACAAAGAGTCAGACACAGTTAAGAAGACTGAACAGCAATAACAATGACTATGAGGATTCAGAGTCATGTCATAAGAGAAACTCTGGAAGAAACTGCAGATGTGTAGACAAGTTATTGTGAGGATAAATAATAAACCATTACAGATATTTTAAATGTTTCTATGGCTTTTATGTAGAAAAGAGATTTTACTTATTAATTTGAAGTTTAGATGGCTGAACCAGAATTTTGGGTGCAAATTTCAGCAAGGTAAAATTTTGCTTGATTTAAGAAAGATCTTTCTAAGAATAGAATTGTACTAGTAAGAGAAAGGTATTTCTTTAGGTCACAATCACTCTGCCAAGGAAAACATTTCAGTAATTGTGCTGAGTATCACCTGGGACTCTTACAGATAGGAGTGAAGTTGTGTGGATGAACTCTGAGGTTCCATTAGCTCTGTCTATAACTTTGCTCTACAATGGTGGCCCTCATGGCAAAAAAAGGATGATGTTGAGTTCAAAGTCTAGAGTCCTGATTTCTAAGTGTGTCTCTGACTCTTTCTTAGTGACCTAAGGTAAGTCACTGAATCACCTCATCTCAGTTTTCACAATTGTAAAAGAGTTATGGTAATTCTTCCCTTTGCAATCTCTTCAGGGTTATTGGAGACTCATAGGTCTCAAGTTGAAGGGAATTCAGAGTGTTTCATTTTACAAATGAGGAAATTGAGATCTAGAGTTTTAGTGACTGACCTGAGGACACATAAGTAGTAAATATCAGAGGCAAGATTTGAACCCAAGTATAAAGATTAAATAAAAGCATGAATGAAAAAGTTTTTTTTTTCTATTTCCGTTCTCCAAAACTATCCTGTTTTCAGCTTTCCTTTGTTTGTTGTTTTCCCCCAAGAAATTTAAATTCCTTGAGGTCAGGAAATATTTTTTGTTTGTACTTATATCTCCCAAGATTTATATAGCTTCTGCTTGACATAGTAAACTTAATTTAAAAAAAAAAAAACCTTTTCTTCTTTTTGAAGATTCAAAGGTAGAGATTGCAGAAATATGAGGTATTGTTATTAAAACTAAAAATAATTAACATGAATAATAATGCATTATTATACCCTGAGAAAAAGTATCAGATTCAAATAAAAACCTCTTTTCTTTTCTCTTTCTCAATTCCCATTTGGGGCTTGGCCCTAAGTTAGAATAATCTGTTGGCCCATAGTAACTCTTGGAAATGATGTGAAATAGGAAAATGAAATAGGAAATTAGTGGCTCTCCATGCCATGTCATGACAAGTATGCCTTCTGGTCTGCCTCACTTCCCTGGTGAGCTTCCCGTTGCCTGTGGCAAAGCAAGAAGCAAGCCCAGTTTCACTGGGGACCATGCCAATGCTGCGAGCTGGCCCCAGATACATTTCTGTGGCAGGGCAGGATAAATGGGGAAAGCACAAAAAACTGAATAATTAAGCAAGATCTTCTAAGGCTGTTTCCCATTTCCAGGAGCTCAGGGCAGGGCTATCCCCTTTAGTAAGTCAATTGCATTTTCATGTTCTCAGGGGATCTCCTCCCCTCTCCTCCCCTCTCCTCCCCTCTCCTCCCCTCCCCTCTCCTTTCCTCCCCTCTCCTCTTTCCTCCTCTCCTTTGTGAGGATCTAATGAGATAATAAATGCAAAACACTTAGCACAGTACTAGGCACATAGAAGCTCTATGTAGATATAATTGTTCTTACACAATCCAGCCTTATGGTAAAATTGGGCTCCAGTTGATGGGGGAAAGGAGAGAAATAAATGGCTGATTTATGAGATGCAAGTTTTTCTTAGGAGATCAACTCTTACTACAGAGGAAATATTCTGAGAGCATAGTTGAAAGCTAGTCATTCAGCAATCAAGTCAAGACAAGGCAGGGAGTCAGTGGGACTCAGCAGCTGATCTCTGTGGAGTTTTCTTAGCCATAGGGCTATTTTGTGCACTCAGCCTCTCACTACAAACCTTCTGTCTTTTGAATGTGTCCCACCTATGGACCCAACTTTTTGATGAGCCCCAGAACTACACTAGAGAGAACCGCACTTGACTTGGATTTTTCTATAAAATGTCCTCTATTAAAATCATAGTATAACTCCCTTTCTTGTAGATAGTTGTAGTGATTAAGTAACATTAAGGATATTTATTCTTAATCTCCTTGAAAGCAGAGACCATCTAATTTTATTTTTCTTTGAATCCTTAACAGAGTATAGTCAGAGTACGTATTTAGTATATATACATGTTAAATTGAATTGTTTTCCATTTAGTTGACCCAGACCTAATTTCATATAGATATTTGGGGAATGACAAAATATCAAAGGCTGTGACAGATCAGAATTCCTCCTTCCTGTAGAGCTAAGCCCGGGAAAGTCTAGCAGGTTTCATAAATCAAATGGACTACTCATCATATTCAAAGAAGTTATGAGAAGTAAAGTGGAATAGGAAGAAACTACCAGACAGCCAGTGAATAATCATTGAGCAGCTACTATATGGCAGCAGTGCACTAAGCAATTCAGATTGCAAGAGAGGCAAAAAAAAGTCCCTGTTCTCTTTTTTAATTAAAGCTTTTTATTTTCAAAATTTATGCATGGATAATTTTTCAACATTGATCCTTGCAGAGCCTTGTGTTCCAAATTTTCCCCTCCTTCCCCTCTCCTCCTCCCCTAGATGGTAAGCAATTGCATATATGTTATACATGTTAAAATATGTGTTAAATGCAATATATGCAAACATATTTATACAATTATCTGGCTACACAAGAAAAATCAGATCAAAAAGGAAAGAAAATGAATAAGAAAACAAAATTGCAAGTGGACAACAATAAGAGAAGTGAGAATATTATGTTGTGATCCACACTCAGTTCCCACAGTCCTCTCTTTAAGTGTAGATGGCTCTCTTCATAACAAGATCATTGAAATTGGCCACAATCATCTCATTGTTGGAAAGAGCCACATTCATCAGAATTAATCATCGTATAGTATTGTTGTTGCCGTGTATAATGATCTCCTGATTCTGCTTGTTTCACTCAGTATCAGTTCATGCAAGTCTCTCCAGGCCTCTCTGAAATCATCCTATTGGTTGTTTCTTACAGAACAATAACATTCCATAACATTCATATACCATAATTTATTCAGCCACTCTCTGACTGATGGGCATCCATTCAGTTTTCAGTTTCTAGCCACTACAAAAAGGGCTGCCACAAACATTCTTGCACATGTGGGTCCCTTTCCCTCCTCTAAGATCTCTTTGGAATATAGGCCCAATAGAAACCCTGCTGGGTCAAATTGTATGCACAATTTGATAACTCTTTGAGCATAGTTCCAAATTGCTCTCCAGAATGGTTGGATCCATTCACAGTTCCACCAACAATGTATCAGTGTTCCAGTTTTCCCACACCCCCTCCAACATTTGTTATTATCTTTTTCCGCATTCTTAGCCAGTCTGACAGGTGTGTAGTGGTATCTCAGAGTTGTCTTAATTTGCATTTCTCTGATAAACAGTGATTTAGAGCACCTTTCATATGACTAGAAATGGTTTTAATTTCTTCATCTGAAAATTGTTCATATTCTTTGACCATTTATCGATTAGAGAGTGGTTTGGATTCTTATAAATTTGAGTCAATTCTGTATTTCAGAAATAAGATCTTTATCAGAACTCTTAAATGTTAAAATGTGTTCACAATTTATTTCTTCCCTCCTAATCTTGTCTTTATTAGTTTTGTTTTTACAAAAACTTTTTAACTTAATATAATCATAATTATCTATCTGGTGTTCAATTAAGAGTTCCAGTTCTTCTTTGGACACAAATTTCTTCCTTCTCTACAGATCTGAGAGGTAAATTATCTTATGTCTTCTAATTTGCTTATAGTACCACTCGTTATGTCTTAATCATGAACCCATTTTGACTTTATCTTGATATATGGTATTAGGTGTGGGTCAATGCCTAGTTTCTGCCATATTAGTTTCCAATTTTCCCAGCAGTTTTTGTCAAATAATGAGTTCCTATCCCAAAAGCTGGGGTTTTTGGATTTGTCAAACACTAAATTGCTATAGTTATTGATAGTCCCTGTTCTCAAGGAGCTCACAACCTAATAGGGGAGATGATGCACAACTAACTACATATTAACAAGTTATGTAGAATAAAATGGAGAAAATCAACAGAGGGAAGGCATTAGCTTTAAGAGGGTATTGAAAAAAGGTTTCCTGTGGAAGATGGGATTTTAGCTGGGACCTGAAGGAAGTCAGAAAATTAAGAGATAAAGATGAAGAAGGAAGATATTCTCACCATGGGTGACAATCAGTGAAGATGCTGCAAGATTGATACTGTTCGTCCTTCCTTTCTGAAGGGGACATGTCATCACATCATCAGCAATGTCTTGATTTATATGTGGATTGGATTTAAGGGAGGTAGGGTTGCAGAGTCATCAGTCTCCCTCTCCATTACAGAGTAACTGATATCCAGTGATAAGACAAAAATCCAGATTGACTGGGGATGGCCCAGGATTCAGTGGATGTCTCAGCATTGATGTCTGACCAAGCTCTTAGCATTTCATAGCACCTGCTTCAGCTGTCTTCATAGCCAGTGGAACAAACTGTTTTCATTTATTCATTTTGAAGCAAGTCAGGAAAGTGGTGAGGACTTGTGAATGTATGTGTGTGTGGGGGTTTGTATGTGTGTGTGTATGTATGTGCATGGTAGTTCCTAACAGCTAAGATACTAGTGTTCCCTGATTCCTTTCCTGATAAATCATATATTTCCTTGATTCTTTTACTAGAATGATTTCCTGACCAGCATTTTGAA
>JAJPUD010006092.1:102066-117753 GCA_023553655.1 Myrmecobius fasciatus | reverse complement strand
GTGTTAATTGTCTGAGACCAGATTTGAACTCAGGTCCTCCTGACTTTAGGGCTAGTGCTCTAACCACTGTGCCCCCACATTAATTTTTTATTAAAGCTTTTTAATTTTCAAAAGATATGCATGTATAATTTTTCAACATTAACCCTTGCAACACCTCATGTTCCAATTTCCCCTCTTTTTCCTACCCCCTCTCCTAGATAGAAAGTAATCCTATATATATTAAACATAGTAAAAAACATGTTAATTCCAAAATATGCATACATATTTATACAATTATCTTGCTGCACAAGAAAAATCAAATCAAAAAGGAAAAAAAAATGAGAAAGCAAATAAAATGCAAGCAGACAACAAAAAGTGAAAATGCTATGTTGTGATTCACACTCAGTTCCCACAGTCTTCTCTCTGGGTACAGATGGCTTTCTTCATCACAAGGTCATTGGAACTGGTCTGAATCATCTCATTGCTGAAGAGAGCCATGTCCATCAGAAATGATCATTGTATAGTCTTGTTGCTATGTACAATGTTCTGGTTCTGCTCATTTCACTTAGCATCAGTTCATATGAGTCCTTCCAGGCCTCATACACACATACATACACACAAATACATATATACATACACACACATTTCTAACTGAAATATATACATACACACATGTGCATGCACACATATAATATACACACATGTTCACATATATCCATATTCCTAATTTGTTTTCCAGAACTCACTTTCACAATCACTAGATGAGAGAAGCATGTAGAATTTGTAAAGATTTGGGAGTTTTGGTGTACTGCAAGCTCAATATGTTAGCAGAGTGACATGACTTCCATCTTGGGTTACATTAAGAGATTAAATGTATAAAATATGAGATCTATTGCATTCTTCTCTGACTTGGAAGCATCTGTAGTACAGTGATCAGCTCTGAACAATGTTGTTGTTCATCCTTCATTCTTGAAGAAAATCAATGACATCATATCATGATTTCTTGACTTGCTGTGAATTGGATTTAACAGAGGCAGAGCATATCCATGAAAGGGAATCCAAGGTGGAGAGAAGACCAGAAATTATGTCATAGGAGGATAATTTTAAAGAACAAGAGCTGTTTAGTATGGAGAAGAGAAGGTTCAGGAAGAGCTATTCATGATAGGTGTCCTCAATTATTTGAGAAGTTATCCTAAGAAGAAGAATTATATGTTCTTGATCCCAGAAGCAATACTAGAAAGAATGAGTATAAGTTGCAAAGAAGAAAGTTTCTATTTGATGCAAGGGAAAATTTTCCAACAAATTGAGCTACCTGAAAAAGGAATGAGTTGCTTATGGGAGGTATGGCATTTCTCCTTAGAGAAAATCTTCAAGTAAAGACCAACTGACTTATCAGATTTGTGGAGAGGGAAGTATTTATTGTTCAGGCATGAGATGGGCTGGATAATCTCTGAGATCTCTTACAACTCTGAGATTCTATAATTAAACTTTTTCTTACTTGTATTAGTTTTTAGTTTTTGCTTTGATATTGACCTACTGTTTTGTTAAAAAGAGAACCCTGTCATATATTGTTGGACTTTGTCATGAGATAGTTAAAGAGTTTCTTATTATTCCTTTTCAGATGGCTTCTGTTCTTTTTAAAAATATTGATGAAGCCTGTCTACTTAGCAAAGAGATGAGAGATCTTGCAAGCCCTAAATGGGGTCACTTTCATTCTCCATATTGCAGACACTCAAATGGACTCTGAAAAATCCATCCTCAACCTCCTACCAAAGCAGGATCATGATGAGCTAGGCAGTGATGTGCTGGTAAATGTATAACAACTAAATAAAAATGTACACACGGAATACTTTAAAGTTAAATCTGTGTCACTAACAATTTTCTCCTCACTTTCTTAAGTCTAGACAATCAACAAAATAATAAAATCAAATCCAGGTTTATAGCATGAGATATAAACACTCTTACTGAAAATTTAACAATCTAGTTCTTCAGAGGCTTACCACAAGGATCTAGGGGATTCTTGGCTCTACCCCCATCCTTTCTAGACACTCCTAAGGCTGGGAAACATCTTTAGCAATTCCAGTCTGACAGCTTGTGAAGTAAGCTTCTCCAAATTAATACATTAATAAGGGCCTTGTGTTCCTGGAGGATCATTAATTACAAACACATTTTTTGTTTCCTGCTGAAAAACGGCCTGCACTCACCATTCACTCTTGCCAACACATCTCTATCTTGGTTTTGACATTTTTCTTTTCCTGCTAGTTCTTCCTCTTGATTCCTCTCTATTATTTTCTCAGTGCCACAGTGGAAAGCTCCTCAGGGGATGGGCTGATGCATTCTACTGATTAAGAGCAATCTACTTCATCTAGAGAAAGAACCCTCCTGGGAGCAAGGAAGATGTGGTCTAAACTGTGAAGATGAAGAATAAGCCAGTCACTGATGCCCAAGGAAAATGTAGGCAAGATGGTCTGGATTCTAATAGATTTGGAGACAGGAAAACTCCAATTTACATCAAGCCATAGTGCACTGGAATAAATATATCCATGGAACAAGATGAGAAATGAGAAATAGAACTCTTTACAGGTCCCCATCAGAAAGAGGAAACATACTTCAAAGGGAAACAGTAAAATGGAGATGTCAGTTTGCTAAACACAAAGCTATTTCATGACTACTGAGCTTTCTGTATGATCCAATACCCTCCATGATACAGGTCTATCTGAAGAGATAAAAGTAACTCCTATCTGTCCATTCTACCTCATCTAGGATTTGTGAAAGTGAGTTTTGGAAACCAAGTATGGAATTTTATATGTATCCCTGTCTCAAGAGAGAGTTTCTCTTAAGCAGACAGGCTTGAGAACCTGTTCAAGGTGGTGAAAATGGGCTCATTAGGAAGCACAGTGGATTGAATATGGGACCTGGAGTCAGGAAGACTTTAAGTCTGACCTCAGACACTTCCTAGCTTTGTGACCCTGGATAAGTCACTTCACCCTGTTTGTCTTAGTTTTTCATCTGGAAAATGAGCTGAAGAAGGAAAGGGCAAACCACTTTATTCTTTATGCCAAGAAAACTTCAAATGGGATCATGAAGAGTTAGACATGGCTATAGTGACTCAACAACAAGAGGAAAGTAGGGGATGGGGAAGAGAAGTGGATGTACTACTCTGCTGGATCAAGGCTTATTTGGGACACTATTTAAAAGATCCCTAGCTAAAAGGGACCATAAAGGTAATTTAGTTCAGCCCTCTCATTATATAGATAAGGAAACTGAGGTCCAAGGGATGCAATGGAATAGAAAGTACACAGAACCCAAATTCAAATTCTATTTTTGCTATTTGCCACTTCTATTTTTGAATACATTCTTCAGATGTCAATGCCCTCATATATAAAATAAAAGGTTTGGACTAGGTGCTTTCTGTGATCTTTTCCAGTTCTAAATTTATGATTTTATCTTAAGAATCATTTTCTGCAGGCCTATCACATAGCCACTCTAGAGCTCTCCAGTTTATTTTTTAAAATTTAATTTTTTAAAAAATTTTATTAAAGCTTTTTATTTGTATAAGTATGGGTACTTCCCCAGCATTGATCTTCACAAAGCTTTCCATTACAAATTTTACCCCCAGTCCCCTCCCCTCCCCTAGATGGCAGGAAGTCCAGTACATGTTAATAATGTTGAAATACTTGACAAGTTGTGCAAGAAAAATCCTATCTACAAGAAAAAAAAAAGAAAATCAGAGAAAGGAAACACAATGCAAGCAAACCTAAATAGAGAGCATGAAAATGTTATGTTGTGGACCACATTTCATATCCCTCTCTCTGGGTGTATATGGTTTTCTTCAGTGAACAATTGGAACTGGTTTGAGACAATTCTTTGTTGCAGAGAGCCATGTCCATCAGAATTGATCATCATGTAATACTGTTGTTGCTGTGTATAATGATCTCCTGGTTCTGCTCGTTTCACTCAGCATCAGTTAGTTCATGCAAGTCTCTCCAGGCCTCTCTGAAATCATCCTGCTGGTCGTTTGTTACAGAGCAATAATATTCCATAACATTCATATACCATAATTTATTCAGCCACTCTCCAATTGATGGGCATCCATTCAGTTTCCAGTTTCTAGCCACTACAAAAAAGGCTGCCACAAACATTCTTGTACATGTAGGTCCCTTTCCCTCCTTTAAAATCTCTTTGGGATATAGGCCCAATAGAAACACTGCTGGGTCAAAGGGTATGCACAGTTTGACAACTTTTTGAGCATAGTTCCAGATTGCTCTCCAGAATGGCTGGATCCATTCACAGCTCCACCTAGAGCTCTCCAGTTTAAAGACAAAAACTATGGGTGGTGCATGTGCAAAAATGTTTGTGGCAGCCCTTTTTGTAGTGGCAAGAAACTGGAAATTGAAAAGATGCCCATCAATTGGAGAATGGCTGAATAAATTATGGTATATGAATGTTACGGAATATTATTGTTCTGTAAGAAACGACCAACAGGAGGATTTCAGAGAGGATTGGAGAGACTTGCATGAACTGATGCTGAGTGAAATCAGCAGAACCAGGAGAACATTATACACAGCAACAAGACTATACGATGATCAATTTTGATGGACATGGTTCCCTTCAACAATGATGTGATTCAAACCAGTTGTGCTGCGATGAAGATAGTCATATACATCCAGAGAGAGGCCTGTGTGAACTGAGAGTGAACCACAACACAGCATTTTAACACTTTCTGTGAATATTTCCATGCATTTTGTTTTCCTTCTTAGGTTGTTTTTTTTCTTCTTCTCTTTCTAGATCTGATGTTTCTTGTGCAGTGAGATAACTGTATAGATATGTATACATGTATTGTATTTGTCATATAATTTATCCTATCTAGCATGTATTAGATTACCTGTCATCTAGGGGTGGGGGGTGGGGGGGAGGAAAGGAAAAGCTTGGGAAAAAAGTTTTTTTGCAAAGGTCAATATTGAAAGGTCACTCATATGTTTTGTAAATAAAAAGCTTTATAAAAAAATTAAAAAAAAAACTATGGGTGGTGGTAATACATGGGAGAAGGTTTCCACAAGGCACTTTATCATCATAGTGGGGCCTCCGTCCATTCCTAATTCTAAAACCCTAGCAGGGAGCTGGAAGATAGAATTGAGGCTGGAAATTTATATCTGGGATTGTCAGGTTTTAAGGAAGACTCTGCAGAAAAGACACATTTATTGAGAAATGATAAATTTTCCTTTTGAGGATTTATTAGTGTTCATGTAAAAGTGGATCATAGATTATCTGTATGAATGTGTATGTTTGTGTGTAAGAGCCCTTAAATTTATATATCTCCCTATAATGGTAAATGAAGTTCATCCTGCAGTTTAATAGGTGTTGATTAAATATATTTTCTCCCACCCACAATACATACTAAATTACCTGCTGAGTACAGGATAAAAGGGAAAAAAAATCATGGAAGAACATGGAGAGCAGTTTCCAAGATGAAACTACAGTTTGGCTCATTAATAAGATTCAGAGCTGAAGGTACAATGACAATGGCATGAAAGTAATGTGTGTTGGGGATGGGAAAAGGGGAATATTATTAGAGGAGAGAGAAAGGGTGGACAAGAGAGGGGCAACGAAGACTAGTTGGACCCTAGGAAGGCTTTGTGTAGTCATACACAAATGCACCTATCTCTTCTCCCTCTGGGTCACAATTTCCCTCTCTGTATATAAAGGAGAATAATGTCATCCCCTGACTATCTTACAGAAGGATATAAGAGGAAGGAAAGGAAGGAAAATCCTGTGATATGATTTAGAAACAGGAATGGCTTTGTTTCTTCCTCTTCTTTTTCTCTCTTCTTCCTTTCATCTTTTTCTCTATTTCCCCCTCCATGGTCTCCCTCATTCTTCCACACAGTTTCATTTTTTATCTTCCTCTTCCCATATACAATACAAAGAACAGATTATGGGATGTCCTGGAATACTATTGTGTCATAAGAAATGATGAAAAGGGGGTTTTCAGAGAAAACTCATATGAACTGATACAAAAGGAAATAAGTGGAACAAGAGAACAAATCACTAACAACAACATTGTAAAGACAACTTTGAAACACTTAAAGACTGTGATCAAGGCAAAACATCCATGATTCTTGAGGACTTATGATGAAAATTGATACCTATTTCTTGATAAAGGGATGATGGTCCCAGGGTGCAGAATGAGACATGCATTTCTATAAGGCCAATTAGTCTTGTTTAACTATGCACATTTCTTACAAGAGCTTATTTATTCTTTCCTTTATTAATGTGGGGTGGAGAAAGAGAGAGATTATAAATGCTTGTTAACTAAAATAAAAAAAAACCCACAAAGTATAGTCATTGTCTAGGATCTTGCAGGGAATAATGAGCAGGAGCATATCAGAATTATGACGGTAAGGAGATCTTGGAGTAGATTCAATCAATCAATCAACATTCATTTAAATACCTACCATGTACAAGACTAGATGTTGTGCTAGATTTGAGTATAAAAAAATAAAAAAAAATTAATAGTCCCTGTTCTCAAAGAGTTTATATTCTACAAGGAAGAAAACATACATGCTCATAAGTATTTACATATATTCATATCTATACACATATGTACAAATAATATACTATATATGTATACATGAATATAACATTTATTATATAAATATATAATATGCTTGTATATGTAAAGAAATCACACACATATAAAATTTATATACATATATACACTTATATGTGCATACACATTCACTTAAATACATAACACATATACACATATAAACACATGGATATGTTTATGTGTTTATGTATTTGTATGTATATATTTTATATAAATATAAAAATCTCAATATATTACTTGAAGTGGGAAGCAAAAGCAGCTATGTATATAGGGAAAGGCTTTATGCAAGAGAAGCCTTTTGAGTTGAACTTTGAAAAAAAGAGGGGATTCTAAAAATCAGGGGGGAGGAAGGAGAAGTGAGGATTCCAGGCATGAATGAGAAATGGGTTGAAGATTAAAAGTAAAGGAACAACTTGATCATGGAGCTTCCAGGATTGTGCCAGGAAAAGAAGCTGTTAAGAATCTGGGAGATAAGGACCCAGGGGCACTATCTACCCTATTTTCTTTTAAGGATGACTTCCAAGACCCTTATTATATTAATCTTTTCCAGGCTTCTAATGTGGGGAAAACAGAAAAGGACAGAAATCACAGTGAGACTAACCTCTTTTGGGTCATGGGCTCTGGCAGTCTGGTAAAGATGATAGAGTCCCCTTCTCAGAATAATGTTAATAAATGCATAAAATACATAGCAATGCAAAGAAAAATAACTATGATAAAGTATAATTACATACATATATACATGTATATTGTGTGTATATTTAACCATATCTTTATCTATTCATCTATTTACAGTTTTTTAAATAAAAGTTTACAGACTCTTTTTAAGGACCCCAAGGCTCTTGGTAGTTTGTGATTTCAGATTCCTCTGAGTTGTAATCCCACAAACATTCCCATTTCTTTATCATTCCCTCCTATCTCCACTAAAATAACTAGATTATTTATTGCTCAGAATGGTGATTTTCCTCTACTGAGGCGCTCCTGATGCTTCATTATGACGTAGAGCTGACTAGATTTTCAAAGGCTATATCAGAAAAGCAAAAAATTTGGCATGTGATTTAAGCCTAGGCTGATGATGGATGATGGGCCTGCCATCTGAGGACCAACCTAGCCAAGTTCTGAAAGGTTCTTGCCAGCTTGGTTTCAGGGTTGAGGACTGTTTTGTTTACAACAATACTTGAGGACTGTCTACTACATCATGGATGGATCACAAGATCATAAAAGACGCAACTTAGTTAAATTTCTTCATTTTACAAGTGTTGAACTGATTTCCATAGTAGGAAATGACTGGTCCCAAGTTACAGAGAGGCAGGATCTGAATCCAAGGTCCCTAACTTTAAAGTTCGTGCTCTTTCCACTGCAGTATGCTGGACTTCATTCTGCATCAGAGGTGAGAGCATTTGTATCATGAAATTACAGTTTCTTGAAAGGATGAAAGGACAAATTTTTATCTGATCCTCTCCAGAGAAGAAATTTGTATGGGATGGCACTACAAACCTGGAAGAAGGAAGAAATGGTGAAAAAGGCAAAGTATCATGGCAGGCAAAGGATGACTCCCTTGGGGCACCCCGGGCAATCCTGTCTCAAAATTTCATGGTGGAAAGGGAAAAAAGTTGCAGAAGAGTGATTGAAAGGAAACCTCAAGTGAACTCAGCTGTTCTATAACCCAGGATTTTCAGTCACTATTTTAGTGAAGTCAGGTTCATTCTCAGATACCCTAAGGAGCTTTCTTAAATGTATTCTGTTGGTGAAGTCTAGAGTTAGAAGGGGACTGAGAGTTCATTTAGTCTAACCAACTCAGTTTTATAGAGGAGAAAATTGTGCCCTATTTATTATTGACCTGAGAGGATTACAGAAGGAAGGAACACATGGAAGGACAATGGAGTCAAAGGCTAGAATTCAAATCTTTTTTTTTTCTGTTTATTATTTGAGGCATCTAGGTTGTACAGTGGATAGACACCAGGCCTGTAGTCAGGAAGACTCATTTTCCTGAGTTCAAATTTTCCTACCTCTGTGATCCTGGGCAAGTCACTTAACTTGTTTGCCTCAGTTTCCTCATATATGAAAATGAGGATAACAATAGGATATACCTTCTGGAATTTTTGTTGTTCTAAGGATCATCTGCATAGTGCCTGGCACATAGTAGGTACAATAACAAATATTAATTGTTATCTCAGTGACTTTGGAAGAGTCACTATGGGACTTGGTTTTCTCATTTGTAAAATGAGGTTGGAATTCTTGGTCTTTATGTTCATTTCCAACAAGATATACATGGTATTTTCCCCTTAACCCAATCTTGTTCTTGGTGTTTAAGGTACTCCATTGCTTGTGCCCAGCACAATATCCTGGCTGCCATTTCCACAGGAATTTGCCTTTTCATGTTTCCCAGAATCTCTTTCAAGTCTTTCTTAAGAGCTTTGAAGGTGGAGCCAAGATGGTGGATATCTATCTAAGTTTCCTTGAACTTCCCTCAAATCAACAGCATATTAAGTCTCTGAACTGTTTTTGAAGTGACAGAACCTACAAATATTTGGAGTACAACAAATTTCCAGTAAAAGATACTTAGGAAGAACTTCAGAAAAGTTCTGTTTTAATTGGGCAGGGGGAGAGGCTGCTGAGTCCAGATGGCAGTTCAGGGAGACTGGGACAGGGAACCAAGTCACTGCATACTGGGGAATCTACTGTGAGGCTCTTCAGCTACTCTGTACTGGTTACAAGCCAGTGGTTCAGCAGATTTTCTCTGAGACACCAAAAGCAAACACAAAAAGCAAATTGTGAGCCTCTGAACTCCAGAAACTAAGAGAAACAGGACCTGGCCATGTCTACCCAGCACTGGAAGTCACTCAGCAACACCAGCTCCAGGGTAAACAAAAGCAGCTATTGCCTCTTTGCCTTAAGAGCAGACTTCAACCCTTAAAAATGAGCAAACAGCAAAAAGAACTCTGACCATAGACAGCTTTTATGGAAAAAGAGAAGAACAGATCTCAAACCCTGAGATTCCTAAAGGCGAACCAACTCCAGATGAAGCCCCAAAGGGTGATATGAGTTGGTCCCCATTTCACAAGACTATCTTGGAAGAATTCAGAAAGGTTCTTAAAAGAGTTGGAAGAACAATGGGGAAAGGAAATGAGATCTTTGCAAGAGGTTATGGAAAAGGAAAAACAGAAATTATCTAAAGAAAACACCTTAAAACAGATTTGATGAAATGGGAAAAGCATATAACTCCTTACAAAATGGACATGAAAAAGAAAGTAATTAGTTGAAAAACAGGATTTGTAAAATGGTAAAAAAAATGCAATGAACAAAACAGCCCACTTAAAAGTTCAATTAGCCAAATGCAAAAGGAAATAAAAAAGCTAACTGAAGAAAATAATTTACTAAAAATTAGAACTGAACAAATGGAAGTGAATGACTCAATAAGACTTCATGAATTAGTCAAACAAAACTAAACAAAAGTTATGCAGACAAGATTAGAAGGGAAGCAATAAACTGGTAAAACAGTTTTATATTCAAATGTTCTGATAAAGGCCTCATTTTTAAAATATATAAAGAATTGACTTAATATTTTTAAAAATCCAAGCCATTTTCCAATTGACAAAGTCAAAAGATATAAATAGAAAATTTTCAGGTGAGGAAATTAAAATCATTTCTAGTCATATGAAAAGATACCCTAAATCAATGTTTATCAGAGAAATGCAAATTAAAACAACTCTGATATACCATTATATACCTTTCAGATTGGCTAAGATGACATGAAAAAGTAATGACAAATGTTGGAGGGGATGTAGGAAAACTGGGGCACTAATACATTGTTGATGGAACTGTGAATGGATCCAGCCATTCTGGAGAGCAATTTGAAATTATGATCAAAAAATTATCAAATTCTGATAATTTTTGACCCAGCATTGTTTATATTGGGTTTATATCCCAAAGAGATCTTAAAGGAAGGAAAGGGACCCACATGTACAAAAATGTTTGTGGCAGCCCTTTTTGTAGTGGCTAGAAACTGGAAACTGAGTGGATACCCTCATGAATACAGCATTTTTATAGCATCAAAATTATATCTCAGTTCTTATCCTGGTTCATAGAATTTCAGTAATGTAGTTTGTAGAAGGCAAAGTTCTTATTAGCACTGGACCCATATGTTGGCGAATGGCTAAATAACTTACGGTATATGAATGTTATGGAATATTATTGTTCTGTAAGAAACGACCAGCAGGATGTTTCAGAGAGGCCTGGAGAGAGTTAAGTGAAATGAGCAGAACCAGGAGATCATTGTACATGGCAACAACCAGATTATACAAAGATCAATTCTGATGAACGTGATTCTTTTCAACAATAAGATGATCCATGCCAGTTCCAATGATCTTGTGATGGAGAGAGCCATCTACAATCCGAGAGAGAAATGTGGGAACTGAGTGTGGATCACAACATCGCATTTTCACTCTTTTTGTTGTTGTTTGCATTTTATTTTCTTTCTCATTTTCCCCTTTTTGATTTGATTTTTCTTGTGCAGCAGGATAATTGTATAAATATATATGCATATATTGGATTTAATATGTATTTTACCATGTTTAACATATATTGGATTACTTGCCATTTAGGGGAGGAGGTGGAAGGGAAGGGGGGGGAAATTGGAACACAAAGTTTTGCAAGAGTTAATGTTGAAAAATTATCCATGCATATGTTTTGAAAATAAAAAGCTTTAATAAAAAAAAAAAAGAACTTTTTATTTTTTTTTCTTCAGGGTTGTAATGCTTTTCAGAATTTTAAATGATTTCCCCCACACACACTTTGTGGAGGAGGTAGAAAATCTATAACACTAGAAAGTGATAGAAAACTGCCAAAGCTTAATAAACTCCATGACTGGCTCACTCCTGCTAGTATATATCACATAGAAAACACATATATTGATGAGTTCCTCTCCACAGAGCATCAAAAATTGCAGCTGACTGAACTAAACCTGTTATGGAAAAAGTTACAGATTATGTTGTTTGGACTATTATAGACATAACTGTGCCATGTCCAGGTCTGTCTCTCCCAAATTCTTTCTGCAAAAGGTCAAAAGTCAATGGCTTTAGGGAAAGGCATGTGATCAAACCTTTTTAATCAGAGAGCTTCTCATCTGGATATTCACAGCAAAGGGTTGAGGGATAGAAATAGAGTAGGGTTATTTTTCTGATTTAATAGATAAAGAAACAATGGAGGCTCTTAAAAGTATAAGTTCTTACCTGAAGTTATACAGCAAATTAAGAGTTTTACCCCCACTTTTCTTCTTGGCCTACATCTGAACTTTGACAGTAACTGGACTCGATTTCCCAAACAGGAAAATGGTCTTTAACCCACTCAGGTAGTACACTGGACTGAACACTAGGCTAAGAGTCAAAAGGTCTCATGTTTAGATCAAAAATGGCCTCAGACACTCACCATCTATATGATACTGATCAAGTCATTTCACCCTTTTTGGCTTAGTTTCCTCATTTGTAAAATGATCTGGAGAAGGAAATGGCCAACCATTCCAGTATCTTTCCCAAGAAAACTCCAAATGGGACACAGACAGTAATAAAAAAAATGACTGAACAACAGCAATAATCACACTATTATATCCCTACACTATGATATATACATATATGCATATATGTATATCATAATTCTGTACTGAATTACAGAATTCAGTAATTCAGAAAGAAATTAATTTAATTTGTTCATTATCCCCTAAGGAGTACATTTTTGACATAGGATTTGAAATCCATCTTTCTGATTCTGGGTCACTCAGACACAATGTCTCCCAATTATATTTTATTTGCATAAAGTCATACAGCATTTTTTATAGCATCAAAATTATATCTCAGTTCTTATTCTGGTTCACAGAACTTCAGTCATGTAGTCTGTAGAAGGCAAAGCTGTTACTAGCACTGGACCCATAAATTTTTGCTCTGGCAGCAGTATAATGAAAAATGACTATTGGTATGCCTACCATTCTTGTTCCTCAAGATTCTTTCCTGGAACCTTCCTCATGGTATATCCACCACTCTAGATGGTATCTATCTATCTATCTATCTATCTATCATTTAGATATATGAATATAGAAAAATACGCATACATAGGTATAGATAGGTATAGATTGTTAGAGACAGAATGATAGATAAATCTACATAGATATAAATACATATTTATATAGTTAGATATAGACAGATATAGATAGATATAGACAAAAAACAGATCTACATAGGTATAAAACATATATATATATGTAGATAGAGATAGATTTAAATATATAAATCTACATTGATATAAATGCATATTTATATAGTTAGATATAGATATAGATAGGTAGAAAGACAGACAAATCTACATAGGTATAAAACATTTATATAAATATATATATATATATACATATATATAAACAAAGATAGATATAGATAGATCTATAAAGATATAAATACATATTTATATAGATACACATATAGACAGAGATAGATAGATACAGATAGAAACATAAATAGACCGACAGGTAGGTAGGTAGATAGATAGACAAGTAGAAAGACAGAAAGACAGATAGATCTAGCTATCTATATATAAATACATATTTATATAGAAAGATATAGACAGATATAGATAGATGAATATAGAAGAAAGAAAGATAGAAAGACAGATAGGTGGGTAGATAAATAGATAGATTGAAAGACAGGTAGAAAGATAGATCTATACAGATATTAATACATATCTATATAGATAGACTTATATAGATATAGAAAGATAGATAGATAAATAGATAGATAAAGATAATGCAGTTACAATCCCAAAAGTCTCATTCTCTGAGTCATTGGGGTCACAGCTGCTGACCTCAGTGTCCTGTGGCTTGGGGTCTCCCTCTTCCTGGCACACCCCCTAACTTCCAATTATCAAAAGGCAGTCAGCCAATGAAGCAGTAATTATTTAATGCATACTATGTTCCAGCTTTGTTCCAGAGATACAAAGAAAGGTCAAAATGTGTTTTCTACCTTCAAAGGGTTTATATTGGAATAGGGGAGATAGTAAGAGGGGAATTCTAGCTATGACAGGAGATCAGTGGAGGCTTTTGCATTGTCTTCTTAATGGCTCTTGCACAAGAAATCTAAGAGGGAGAGGTGAGGAGGAACAGGACTGCCATTCCTTTCCTTGACTTAATTGCCCAGTAAAATCATGTTGTGTTATGTTTTCAGTGCCAGGAGTTCTGGATATATAGAAAATTGGGTCCCATTGCAAAGAATGAGAAACCCACTCTGACCCATTCCTTTTTCAGCGGGCTCCTGTGGACAGCACTCAGGCTCTGCTCTCCCAGAAGTTCCAGTCTCTCCTGCCTGCACATGACATTTGCCTTTGCTACTGGTCAAGTCTTTGGAGAGGAGGGGGCCAGCATTGAGGACATTGCTATTCTTGCCAAGGACTCTCCTGCTGTTGTACTTTTTTGTTGGGTTGAATCAAATTATATATCACACAACCCTAGCATTATGAGGTGTCGGGGTTTAACATCCCCTTCCTTTCCCCCTGCCAAGGGGAAGGAGTGAACCTTCTGGCCCATTCCCAGGTACCTGCTTATTAAGCCAACCCAGGAGTTGCAGAGCTCTGCTTGCAAATGTGGGGAAACAGAGCTCACTGTGCTGACGTCTGTAGCTGCACACAGACGCACATGGAGTATTTCAGTAATTGCTTGCTTGATGCTTTTTATTTATCTACATATGCCCAGAGAGAGGCTGCCACCCACTCAGTTTCTCTTGGAAAATCACACACACATGTGCCCCAACACATTCAACCACCTTCCCAGCTCTGCCCACTCAGTGCCTGCCTGGCCCCATTCACAGGGAGAAAATAGCAGCAGCCACGATCAGAGGGGGATTGGGCTGTCAGATGATCCTCCCCCTCTTCATGGCGACAGCACTAACCAGTCACTCACCCTCTTAGCTTTCCTTAAAAGGCAAGGGGGAGAGGAAGAACACATGAATGGGCACAATTTTTCCTTCTCACTTTTTTTTTTTAAATTTAAGGAATGATTGCTTAGCCTTAGACTTACCATCAAACTATCAATAAAACGACATTTAATAATATTAATATTAAATTTCCATATTTACACAAAATAATTAATAAAAACAATATTAAATATTAAAAATAATAAATGCTTCTTATGTGCTCAGCATTGTGTTAAGCACTAGAGATAAAAATAAAAGAATGAAACAGTCCCTATCTTTCAGAAACTTAAATTCTAGTACGGGAGATGCTATATGCACATAATCATATCAGCCTTGCCTCACTTAAATCCAATTCACTTTCAAGGCATTGGTCCTCAGATAAACTACAAGAAGAATCATCCAACAGTAGGCACATGCTAGATCTGGGATATTCTCAGTAGCTCATTCAGGAATTGCTCAGCCCTTAATTCATGTAAGCAGACCAATCTCACATCTCCACCTGTCAAATGGACATTTTGAGTCAGATGTCCCTTAGGCATCTAAACTTCAGTATGTCTAAAATCTAATTATTTTCTTCCTAAAGCACAGATCTAAATATGCAATGTTTTCCCTCTCCCTGACCTCCACTCAATAAATTCCAATGATCATTATGCCCAGATTACAATTTTAAATCATTTGGTTTGAATTTTACAATCCTTCATAATCGAGTCCCTTCCTATTTTTCCATCTTTCTTACACCTTTCCCTGCCTCTGTTCTGATCACAAATTTGTGGTCTGTGACCCCTCAAAACTGTGATCCCTTAGGGTCAAACAAAATGTCTCAACTCCTAAATATGGGAATTTTTAATGGTTGTTCCCAATATCTGGACTATTCTTCCTCTTCACCCCAACTTCCTGGTTCAGGTCTCAAGTCAAATCTTACCTTCTTCAAGGAATTTTTGCCAGCTCATCATAGCCTATATTCTGTGATCACCTTCAAATAATTTGATAATCTGTGTATAACTTGTAGTACTTGCTTTTTTGAATGTTGCCTCCCCTTACAGAATGTAAGCTCCATGAAAGAAGGAGCCATTTCTTCTTCTTCTTCTTCTTCTTCTTCTTATTTTTCTTCTTCTTCTTCTTCTTCTTCTTCTTCTTCTTCTTCTTCTTCTT
>JAJPUD010006092.1:70995-95106 GCA_023553655.1 Myrmecobius fasciatus | reverse complement strand
ATCAAATTAACTAAAGGCTTATCTATTTTGTTAGTTTTTTCATAGAACCAACTCTTAGTTTTATTTATTAACTCAATAGTTTTCTTATTTTCGATTTTATTAATTTCTCCTTTTACTTTTAGAATTTCCAATTTGGTATTTAATTGAGGGTTTTTCATTTGTTCTTTTTCTAGTTTTTTTAATAATAAGCCCAATTCATTGATCTTTTCTTTCTCTATTTTATGCAAGTAAGCATCTAGAGATATAAAATTGCCCCTTAAAACCGCTTTGGCCGTATCCCACAAATTTTGGTATGTTGTCTCCTTATTGTCATTCTCCTGATGAAATTATTGATTGTGTCTATGATTTGCTCTTTCACCCATTCATTCTTCAGGATTAGATTATTTAATTTCCAATTACCTTTTGGTTTATTTTCTCCTGGCCTTATATTGCATGTGATTTTTATTGCATCATGATCTGAAAAGGATGCATTTACTATTTCTGCCTTTCTGCATTTGATTTTAAGGTTTTTATGCCCTAATACATGGTCAATTTTTGTATAGGTTCCATGGACTGCTGAGAAAAAAGTAAACTCTCTACTGTCTCCATTCAACTTTCTCCATAGATCTATCATACCTAACTTTTCTAGCAATTGGTTTATCTCCCTAGTTTCTTTCTTGTTTATTTTGTAGTTTGATTTATCTAATTCTGAGAGAGCAAGGTTGAGATCCCCCACTAGTATCGTTTGCCTGTCTATTTCTTCTTGCATCTCTATTAATTTCTCCCCTAGGAATTTGTGTGCTATTGCACTTGGTGCATATATATTTAGTATAGATATTGCTACATTATCTATGGTACCCTTTAATAAAATATAGTTTCCTTCCTTATCTCTTTTGATTAGATCTATCTTGGCTTGTACTTGATCTGAGATAAGGATCGCTACCCCTGCTTTTTTTTTGTTCACCTGAAGTATAATAGGTCCTGCTCCAGCCTTTTACCTTCATCCTATATGTGTGACTATGTTTTAGATGTGTTTCTTGTAGACAACATATTGTGGGATTCTGGTTTTTAATCCAGTCTGCTATCCGCTTCCGCTTTATGGGAGAGTTCATCCCATTCACATTCACAGATAGAATAACTAATTCTTTATTTCCTGCCATCTTATTTACCCAAGTTATGTTTTCCCCTTTCCTTTCCCCTTTCTCCCTTACCCCCTCCTCAGTACTTTGCTTTTGATGACCTTCTCCCCCAAACAATACTCCACCCTTTAGATCCCCTCCCCCTGTTTTTACTCCTTTCCCCTGATTCTTCTATTTTCCCTTCTATTAGTTTGTCCCTTACTTTTCCTCCTTTCCCTCCCACTTCTCTCTAGCAACAGACAAGTTTCTATGTGAAATCAAATGTCTGATATACACTTTTAGAGCCCAACCTGATGAGAGTAAGATTTACACAGTGCTCGTCTCCCTCCCCTCTTTCTCTCAATTATATTAGGTTTTCTTTGCCTCTTCAAGTGATTTTACCTTGTTTTTACCTCCTTTTTTTTTAGATCTTATTTTACCACTTTTTCCCTCTTTTCCCCAGTATGACAACCTTTTCCCCTCTAGTTCTCTTTTTCATATTATCAAAGTAATATTTAGTTAATTATACCCCCAAACTTTGAGTATCCCCCTAGTAAAAATAAAGTTCTCAAGAGTCCTTTCCTTTTTACCTTTTTATGCATCTCTTGAGTTCTGTGTTTGGGTGTCGAATTTTTTGTTCAGATCCGGTCTTTTCCTTAGAAATAGGTGAAATTCACCTATATCATTGAATGACCATCTTCTTCCCTGGAGGATAATGCTCATTCTAGCTGCATAGGTTATTCTTGGCTGTAATCCAAGTTCCTTTGCCCTTCGGAATATCTGGTTCCAAGCCCTTCGATCCTTCAGTGTGGAAGCTGACAGATCCTGACAGATTCTAATTATTGATCCTTGGTATTTGAATTGTTTCTTTCTAGCTGCTAGCGGAATCTGTTCCTTGGTGCTATAGTCCTGAAATTTAGACACGATATTCCTTGGGGCTTTATTTTTGGGGTCTCTTTCAGGAGGTGATCGGTGAATTCTTTCAATGGTGATTTTGCCCTTTGATTCTACAATCTCAGGGCAGTTTTCTTTCAGGATTTCCTGGAAGATACTGTTTAGATTCTTTTTTTGATCATGGCTTTCAGGAAGTCCAATAATCCTTAGATTGTCTCTCCTAGATCTATTTTCTAAGTCAGTTGTTTTTCCTAGGAGATATTTCATATTTTCTTCTAATTTTTCATTTTTTTGTTTTTGTTTGACTGATTCTTCAAGTCTTAGTGAGTCATTCACTTGCATTTGTTCAATTCTTATTTTTAAAGTGTTGTTTTCTTCAATTACCTTTTTAAGTTCCTTTTGTAACTGGCCAATTTGTTCACTGCACTCTTTTTCCACTTCACTAATCTTATTTTTTAATAAATTGGTGTCTTTTTCATATCTCTTTTGCAGAGCATCATGTCCTTCTTGCAAGATACTGTATCCTTCTTGAACTGATTTCAGTTTATTTTCCCATTTATCCTCCAGCTCTCTTTTGAGGTTCTGTATGCAGTCTTCCAGAAAGGCCTTTTGAAACGGGGACCAGTGATGGTCCTTGCTGTTTTTTTCTGGATTTTTGTCTAAAGAATCCTCTGTATCTGAGGTCGTTTCTTTGCCTTGATAAAAGCTGTCTATGGTGAGAGCTCTCTTTTGATTCTTCATCATTTTTTTTTTTTTTTTTTTTTTTTTTTTTAGACAGAGTGGATATCTCTTTAAGGTAGGGGGAAAAAAAAAAAAACCTGGGCTGAAGACGCTTTGCCCTGGGGCACTTCGGCGAGTTGACTTAAGGTGCTGGGCCGGTGGGGGCTAGGACTAAGTCCGAATTACTCCTTAAACAAGGCAAGTCTGCCAGAACACCTGTCCCCAATCAGGGCAGAGTGTCCCGAGTGCCTCAGATAAACTCCAGGTGTTTGGAATTTGGAGTTTGGAGTTTGGAATTTCTTCCAAGATGAGCTGAGCTGAGTCCCACCCTCACTTCCGGCCTGCACAGGGGTCGTCTATTTATCTCTCTGTCCGAGTCCGACTAACCTGATATGAAGTTATCCAGAGAGCCGTGCCCAAATATTTCTGGGTTCGTTCACTTGAAGATCAGTTCAGAGGCTTATTTTATTGTTGATTTGAGAGAAGATCGGAGGAGAGGCAGAAAGTCACCTTTTCACTCCGCCATCTTGTCTCCGGTCCAATAAAAAGCGAAACATCCAGTCTTTATGAGAAAATATTTCCATAGGAAAAACTCACTATCCACCAAGGATGGTCATTGCACTTTTGTGTACTCTAATAGGAAATTGTTCTTAGAATCCTCTAGATATGATAGGATTTAGAGCATTGGGCTCAGAGGCCAGAAGACCTGAGTACAAATTTGGGCCCAGACTTACTAGGTGTGTAACTCTGGTCAAGCCACTTAACATTTGCGTGCCTCAGTTTCCTTAATTGCAAAATGGGAATAACATCAAGTATTTTGCAGGATTGCTATAAGGATCAAATGAGGTCAGAGTTGTAAAGCACTTAGGAAAAGGCCCAGCAAACATTAGGCACTTAATTGTTTCCTTCTTTCCTTAGAATATAAATATATCTCTTTTCAATTTTTATGCTTGGCCTTAGTTTTTTTTATTCTGAAGTCTAACAAAGCAAGTCTGAGCTCTCCTTCACATGAATTGTCTTCTACTTCTCTCCCCAATTTCTCAAGTATTCTTAAACTTAACATGCCCATTTCTTTCCCTTTCAATGGAATAGTCTTCAAATCTTCACCATCTTGGTCACCTTCTCATGTATGCACTCTATTTTTTCTTTTTGTTTTTTGGTCAGGCAATTAAAGTTAAGTGTCTTGCCCAGGATCCACATTTGAACTTAGGTCTTCCTGATTACAAGGTCAATGCTCTATCCACTGTACTATCTAGTTGCCCTTGTCTTTATTTTTTTAATATCCTTCCTAAAAAGTGGTACCGAGAATTGATTACAATATGTGAGGCTTGCTAAGTTATGCTATGACTAGAACAGAATACAGTCAAACCATCATCATCCTCATTCTGGGTATTATGTCTCTCTCTCTCAAAGTATCTCTTACTATCTCCTATGATTTTGTTAAGTTTGGGGCTACCATGTTATACCATTGACATATATAAAGGCTGTGGTCCACTAAAGCACCCAGATTTTTTGCACAGGAACTAGAGAAATTCCCATATTAGGAAGGTCAACATTTTGAATTTTAGAAAAAAAAGACTAGTAAGAAAACACTTTCTCACACCTCAGCCTTTCAGAGAGTTTGACCCTTTGGTTACCTTATACACAGGAGACATTTGATAAATGTTTTTGGAATTCAATAAAATTGAATTGTGTGACCTCCCATAAGTCACTCCCCTCTCTAGAGTTTTGATTTTCCATCTGTAAAAAGAAGGGGTTGGGCTAGGTGCTCTCTGAAGGTCCTTTCTTATTCTGACATTTTGTGATTCCTTACAGGAAAGCTGAAGGATTCTTTCTGATCTTCAGAAGTCTTAATGTATTTGCCTTTCACTGTGAGCTTATATGATCATATTAATTAATAGAATTATCTAGCTTGACCGTGGAAACTCCTCTCTTGATTTAGCTGGGAGAAGAGTAAGATGAGAGCCAGAGAATTTTGAAATACTGCAGTGTTCTGCTGGGTGTCATGAAGGTAATGTGCAGAGCTCTCACCAGAAAAGAGTGAGCCCTTTCTATTATTAAGTAATGGAGTCTAAAAATACCTGTGTCTAAATGACCTCAAAGGAGCAGTGAGCCTGAAGGCAGTCCTGCATTAACCAATAGCCAGAAGTGACATCTGTCTACCAGAGATTTGTCAGTGAAGAAAGTTTTGGAACTCGTCCCTAAGCCTAAACTTGCTGCAATGTTCTCCTTTCTCAGCTTCTTTTACTGGCTTCCTTTAAGATTCAGCTTGGATCTCATCTTCTAGGGGGCCATTCTCAACCCCTCCTCCCCTGCTATTAAAGTCTCCCTTCTTAGATTTACCTCCAATTTACCCTGAACCTATTTTGTATACATATAACTGTTTGCATATTGTCTCACCCACCAGAATATGAGAACATATTCTTTGCATCCCCAGAATTTAACACAGTGCCTGGTACATAGTAGGGGCTCAACAAATACTTGTTGACTTGATTCTGAGTAATGCTGGGATTAGTTCCAGATTTAGGAATCCCATTGGACTCCACCCTTTGCCTTTTGGAGGGCTAGTGGTAAAGATGACATGAGGCTTTTAGAATTTCCAAGTCATTTCATGATTTTGACTTGACCTCTTTCACTACATCCTTATTTTTCTCTTTTTTTTCTTTCAGCACTATGGTCCTTTGAAGGCTTATTTTTGAGTTCTACTGCTTAGAATAGGTTTGCTCTTCTTTTTGTCAGATCCTGAGTCTTTGCTGTCCTGAGCCTTTGAGACTGGTTCAAATTAAGACATAAAATATCTAGGCTAGGTCAACATAAGCAAATACTCACTCAAGGGAGAGCTACCCTGAATGTTCAAGTTTTTCTAAGTAAGCCAAGAAATATTTAGATATCTAACTAACTCCTTCACTGGAATCTCTGAGTTGTTTATTTGCTTAATTAATAAGCTTAATATTCCTTGTTATTTCCACATCTTTACTATCCTAAAACCTATACTCATATGCCCACTCTACAAAACCCAAACTTTCTTTTCCTTCTCCACTATCTAGCAGATATTTTCTTTCTTTAAAAAAATTCTATTGGGGGAGATTCTGGAAAGATGGCAGAGAAGACTGGTAAATTCCAAGATCTCCAGATTTCCCCCACAAATAGAGCAAATTTGTGCCTCAGGGCAAACATAGACTGGTGAAAAATCAAACTGACTTGGAACAGAAATAGGGTCCTCCTGGGACAACCTGAGAAGATGGGAAGAAAGACCCCAGGTTGGGGAATAAGTCATATGAAGTGCTAGCTCTGGGCTAGCTTCACAGAAACATTAAGTAGGGAGCCCTGTGTCTAACTGGGCTTGGCTGGAGTCTCAGCAGGAACCACAGAGACTTTTGCCTCTTGACCAGTGTGTGGAGTCTGAGACTGAATCAGAAAGACACAGTGAACCTTGGCTTATTAGGAAGGCCAGGCCCACCTATGTTGCAGGGACACAGCCCTGAGTGAGAACCAGCACACTGAGTGTGCAGAGGCAGTGGGGCAGGGATGCTGTTGGTTGTGGGGTCTTGCAGGAGGGTGGAGATCTTGGTTTGGGGATCCAGGGAGAGCTCAATCGAAGCTAGACTCACCATCCCTCCACCCCATGATTAGGGGTACTTATACTAATACCTCTTATTAAAAAAATAAAACTGCAAAGAAGCAAGAACCCCACCATCGAAACTTTTATGGGAACAGGGAAGACCAGGGTTTATCTTTAGAGGACACTGAAGTAAAAAGAGTAAAAAACGATCAAAAATGAGTAAACAGAGCTTCTTGTACTCCAAAGACTAATGTGAAATGGCCCAGAGAGAAGTTTTAGAAGAACTCAAAAAAGAATTTAAAAATAAAATGAGAAAAATTGAGGAAAAAGTAAAAAACTAAAATAAAAATCATCTAAAGAAAACAAGATTATAAAAAATAACCAACTAGAAAAGAAGATACATAGTCTCAAAGACGAAATTTTGAAAATTAGAATTGGGTAAGGGGAAACCAGTGAAGCTGTGAGAGAAAAAAAAAACAGATTCTGAAGAATGAAAAGTAGAACAGAATGTGAAACTTCTTATAAGAAAAATGACAGATCTGGAGAAATACAAGAATAATTGGACTATCTGAAAATTTTGACCAAAAAAAAAAGAAACTTGATAAAATAATGCAAGAAATAATCCAAAAAAAATTATACTGCAGTGATAGAATATGAGGGTAAAGTAGAAACAGAAAAATATACTGATATCTATCTCAATAAGATCCTTTATGGAAAACATATAGGAATATTATTGCCAAATTTTGAAACCCCCATATCAAACAAGAAACAAGAAACAAGAAAAAAAAAAAAAACAATTCAAATACACTGGAGCTACAATTAGAATTGTACAGGACTTAGCAGCAGCCACAATAAAAGATCACAGGTCCTGGAATTATATTACTAACAATAAAAAGAACTAGATCTGTGGCCAAAATTATCATATCCAGCAAAATTACCTATAATATTGAATGAAAAAAAATGTATATTCAATGAACCTGCAGATTTTCAGGACTTTCTATCAGCCAAACCCAAACTTACTAGAAAATTTACCGTATAAGACCCAATATCAAAGATCACTTTCAAGGAACTCAACATGGACAAATTGCTTATTTTTTTACATGGGAAATGTATGACGTGTTTAAGATTGACATCAACAATAGGGCAGCTCAAAAGAAAAATTGGGACAGAGTTAAGGTAAAAATAGTAATTTTGTTGTACAAATGAGGTGCAGAGTAAGAATAGACACAGAGGCATTAGAGGGAAGAGGAGGACTCATAATTCTGAAAACCTAATTATATCAGGAATGGTTTCAATGGGCAACACTACATATATGCCATGAAGGGTATAGCACCCTTCAAAATCTATAAAGAAATAAAGAATAAGGTTTGGGCAGATAGAGAAGCAAAGGGTGAGGGAAGAAGACAAGGGAGGGAACCATGGATGGGGAAAGGTTAAATAATAACAAAGCAAGTTATGGAGTGGAATTAAAATAGAGTCAGCAGGCATGGGAAAGATATGTGTCTGTGTATGTGGCGGGGCAAGGTGTGTATATATGTATGTGTATGCATATATTTAGATATGTATACTTAAATATATCCTTTCTTAACTATAGCCTGCTTGAGGGTGGTGGGAGGGATGAAAGGGAAAAAAAATCCAGGATGAAATAAACAAAGGTGGACAGCAGAGAACAAAAGAACAATTTACAAGGAAGTAAAGGAAAGTTGGACACTCATGAATATAATTTCTTCTATTAATATATATATATACATATACTTTCTTGAACTGCTAATTTATTGTTATATATTTTGAATTCTCTCTGATGTTTTGCTGGGCACTTACAGGAAAACAGGACAATAAAGAACTCTTGGGGAAAAATTCTAAAAAATTTATTTAAATTGGGGTTAAGTGACCTACTCTGAGTCACACAATATTAAACATCTAAGGCTGGATATGAGGTTTTTCAGAATATAGGTGCCAGTGCACTATCTAATGCACCACTCAGTTGTTCCTGTCTAGCACATACTTTCAAGACAAAAATATCTTCTCTTTAGGCATTATTTTTTTTTTTACTTCTAAGAACCTATGATCTTATCAAAATTGGCATTGCATCTATCAAGGAGGACAGCAGCTCATCTATAGCTTCTCATCCTTTATAAGTCTTACCTATGTCCTCCAGTCAACACTGACCTTTCGTGCTAGATATCTTCCTATGAGTTCTTAGCATTTCATAAGTAGCTCTGCAAAAATCATTGCTGGAAGCCTCATTGTGACACCAGGGGAACACTGAGCCCTTGCAGGATGTTCCCAGTGTAAACTCTTCGAGGTTCAACCAAACCATAGGAGGCTGGAAAGCAGTCTGTCAGATGATAGCTGTCTGTCTGAGAGATGATACAGAAGGAAAGGAAAGAGTAAATTAAAGCACTGTTATTATGAAGTTAAAGGTAACTAAAAGTACAAAATTAAAACAAATCTATTCAGTAGTAGACTATTTCCCTATTTAGTAGTTCCTCAAGTTGTCTTTTCCTATGCTACATAATTGATGGCCATTTTCTCAGGAGAGATACATGAAGTGAGATTTCCATTTTAGCCTCATACCACAATTTATTTTATTCCCAGAGGTTCCCCAAATATTAGGTTGACTCCATCCTCCCTACTTCGGTTGATTCTTTTGGCATGTTTTATAATCTATATCAAGGACTAGAAGATAAGGGGATCAGATTAGAGGGGTCAGATGTCCCATCCAATTTTCCTTAGCCAAAGAGAAATTACTAATATCTCTTGAATAATCTTTGATCTATACAAATATAACCTTCAGGAACCTATCCTACTACTAAGGGAGAGGGGGCAAGGAAAACAATTCTGTGCAGGGATAACATTGAAAATTAACCCCATGTATTCTGATACCACCTCTCTATCCACTATGCAAGAATCATCCAAGCTCCCTCTCTTGATTAGAAATATTTAAAAAATCCAATTATTATCAATAATAAAAGGAGGGATGGCTTGACTAACTGGCTACAAGAAGGTAGCATGTGATAAGGGTAGAAGCAATGGATTTGGAACTAGAGAATCTAAGTTCAAATCTGGGCTCCACCTATGTGGTCATGGGAACTCACTTTTCTAAGGGCCTTTGTTTCCTCATCTGTAACAGTAGAGGACAAGAACAATGATCTTTAAGGCTTCTTTGAGTTCTTGATTCTCAGATTCTTGAAAGTAGAAAGCTTTCTTTCTTGAGATAGCCACTCTTTATAATTGGTTTTATCAAATCAAATGAGAAAAAAAGTAGAGCAGTAGCTTATATATCCTCAGATTTAGAGGCTTAAAGAACTAATACAGCAGCATCTATGCTACCTAAGTGGACAATTAAATGAAAGGGATGAGGACAGGAGACAGAGAAAAGTTGGTGACTACAATGAAAAGCAATGATGCCATAAAAAGGAAAAGAAAACAAATTCTGGAGGAAGTTAGTTGTAAGCTCTGCCTGCCATATTGATGAATGAGCTGTGGACCCATCCAGACCGCTTAGTTTCCTCTTGTGCTTAAGCAGATTCTCGTGTCCATCAATCACCGAGCAAGTGAAGAGGAGTAAGTGGAACATTGGATCTCACACATGAAGCTACTTGAACAAATATTTACAAACAAAACCCAAAATATTCCAAAAGGATCTTTACAAATTCCCAGCACATATACAAATATTCAAAAAAACTGCTTCTTCACTCTGTCCAGTTGGATTGAATTACCACTTTCCCTTTTACAGGATTTCTGGGAAAACCTGGTAGCATTTTTAGAGAGTGTCCCATGGTGGATTCAAGGAATTTTGTGACACTGTGGAATGAGCACTGAATCTTTCTTTTCATGACCTGAGCTTGAAGCTCATCTCTGCCCTTTACTACCAGTTTAAATTTGAAGCACTTTTTTCTTGACCTAGTTTCCTCACCTGTAATTTTACAGGGTGCCTCACTAAAATCTGTGAACATACAAATGACAAGTTTTATGGCAATTCTACCATGTTGCCTCTGTAGGATAGCACAGGTCTCATTTGCTTGAGGAGATGCTATTCTGAACCATGAAGATACATGTTAGTATAAGCAAAGAGAGACTCATAAGAGTCCAGATTTAGTAGAAAGTTTGTTTATTTTTACATCCCCTTCTGGAGTAAATTTTAAATCCCTTTATAACAACTAGTTCATATTTATAAGGTGATGTATGGTTTGCAAAATACTTTCCTCTGAGGTTGCTAGTGTCATGTATTATTAAGCCCATTTTATAGATGAGTAAGCAGTATATTAATCACTTATGAATATGAAATAGAGGTTTGATCAATGCCTAGATTACCTATAATGACGTCATCTATGAGGTAGATGCCAGGAACCTCCTTCTGACAAAGGAAAACTGATGCTTGCATCAAAATTGTATTTTACATTTCTATTTTTTTTCATAAAGCTTTTTATTTACAAAACATATGAGTGATTTTTCTACATTGACCTTTGCAAAAACTTTTTTTTTCCCAAGCTTTTCCCCTCCTTCCCCCCACCCCCCACCTCTAGATGACAGATAATCTAATACATGCTAAATATGATAAATTATATGACAAATACAATACATGTATACCTATCTATACAGTTATCTTACTGCATAAGAAACATCAGATCTAGAAAGAGAAGAAGAAAAAACAACCTAAGAAGGAAAACAAAATTCATGGAGATATTCACAGAAAGCGTTAAAATGCTGTGTTGTGGTCCGCACTCAGTTCCCACAGGCCTCTCTCTGGATGTATATGACTATCTTCATCGTTGAACAATAGGAACTGGTTTGAATCACATCACTGTTGAAGAGAACCATGTCCATCAGAATTGATCATTGAATGGTCTTGTTGCTGAGTATAATGTTCTCCTGGTTCTGCTGATTTCACTCAGCATCAGCTCATGCAAGTCTCTCCAGGCCTTTCTGAAATCCTCCTGTTGGTCGTTTCTTACAGAGAAATAATATTCCATAACATTCATATACCATAATTTATTCAGCCATTCTCCAACTGATGGGCATCTTTCAATTTCCAGTTTCTTGCCACTACAAAAAGGGATGCCACAAACATTCTTGCACATGTGGGTCCCCTTCCCTCCTTTAAAATCTCTTTGGGATATAGGCCCAGTAGAAACACTGCTGGGTCAAAGGGTATGCACTGTTTGATAACTTTTTGAGCATAGTTCCAAATTGCTCTCCAGAATGGTTGGATCCATTCACAGTTACACCAACAATGTAACAGTGTCCCAGTTTTCCCACATCCCCTCCAACATTCGTCGTTATCATTTCCTGTCATTTTAGCCAATCTGACAGGTGTGTAGTGGTATCTCAGAGTTGTCTTAATTTGTATTTCTCTGATCAATAGTGACTTGGAGCACCTTTTCATGTGACCGGAAATAGTTTCAATTTCTTCATCTGAAAATTGTCTGTTCATATCTTTTGACCATTTATCAATTGGAGAATGGCTTGAATTCTTATATATTTGAGTCAATTCTCGATATATTTTAGAAATGAGGCCTTTATCAGAACCTTTGGATGTGAAAATATTTTCCCAGTTTACTGCTACCCTTCTAATCTTGTCTGCATTCATTTTGTTTGTACAAAAAATTTTTAACTTGATATAGTCAAACTTATCTATTTTGTGATTAATGATGACCTCTAGTTCTTCTTTGGTCACAAATTCCTTCCCCCTCCACAGGTCTGAGAGGTAAACCATCCTACATTGTTCTAATTTGTTTATAATATCATTCTTTATGCCTAGATCATGAATCCATTTTGACCTTATCTTGGTATATGGTGTTAGGTGTGGGTCAATGCCTAGTTTCTTCCATACTAGTTTCCAATTATCCCAGCAGTTTTTGTCAAATAGTGAGTTTTTATCCCAAAAACTGGGGTCTTTGGGTTTATCAAACACTAGATTACTATTGTCATTGAGTATTTTGTCCTGTGAACCTAACTTATTCCACTGATCCACTATTCTATTTCTTATCCAGTACCAAATGGTTTTGGTGACCACTGCTTTATAATATAGTTTTAGATCTGGTGCAGCTAGGCCACCCTCATTTGCATTTTTTTTCATTAATTCCCTTGAAATTCTTGACCTTTTGTTTTTCCAGATGAATTTTGTTGTTATTTTTTCTAGGTCAGTTATATAATCTCTTGGGAGTTTGATTGGTATAGCACTAAATAGATAGATTAGTTTAGGTAGTATTGCCATCTTTATTATATTCGCTCGACCTATCCAAGAGCACTTGATGTTTTTTCAATTGTTTAGATCTGACTTTATTTGTGTGGAGAGTGTTTTGTAGTTTTGCTCATATAGATCCTGACTTTCCCTTGGCATATATATTCCCAAATAATTTATACTATCAATAGTTATTTTGAATGTAATTTCTCTTTGTATCTCTTGCTGTTGCATTTTGTTGGTGATGTATAAAAGTGCTGATGATTTATGTGGATTTATTTTGTATCCTGCAACTTTGCTAAAGTTGTGGATTAATTCTAATAGTTTTTTAGTTGATTCTCTAGGGTTCTCTAAGTAGACCATCATATCATCTGCAAAGAGTGATAATTTGGTTTCCTCATGACCTACTCTAATTCCTTTAATCTCTTTTTCTTGTCTTATTGCCAAGGCTAGCATTTCTAATACAATATTGAATAGTAATGGTGATAGTGGGCAACCTTGTTTCACCCCTGATCTTATTGGGAATAATTCCAGTTTATCACCATTACATATGATGCTAGCTGATGGTTTTAAATAGATGCTACCGACTATTTTAAGGAAAAGTCCATTAATTCCTATACTCTCTAATGTTTTTAATAGGCATGGAGGTTGGATTTTATCAAATGCTTTTTCTGCCTCTATTGAGATTATCATATGGTTTTTGTTAGTTTGGTTATTAATATAGTCAATTATGTTAATATTTTTCCTAATATTGAACCATCCCTGCATTCCTGGTATAAATCCTACTTGGTCATGATGTATTATTCTGGAGATGATTTTCTGTAATCTCTTTGCTAATATTTTATTTAAGATTTTTGCATCAATATTCATTAAGGAGATTGGTCTATAATTTTCTTTCTCTGTTTTTGTTTTACCTGGTTTAGGTATCAGTACCATATCTGTATCATAAACGGAGTTTGGTAGGAGTCCTTCATTCCCTATTTTTTCGAATAGTTTATATAATATTGGAGTTAACTGTTCTTTAAATGTTTGGTAGAATTCACATGTAAATCCATCTGGTCCTGGGGATTTTTTCTTAGGGAGTTGATTAATGACTTGTTTTATTTCTTTTTCTCAAATGGAACTATTTAAGTAATTTATTTCCTCTTCTGTTAATCTGGGCAATCTATATTTTTGTATATATTCCTCCATTTCACTTAGGTTATCAAATTTATTGGCATATAGTTGGGCAAAGTAACTCCTGATTATTGCTCTAATTTCCTCTTCATTGGTGGAAAGTTCTCCCTTTTCATTTTTGAGACTAACAATTTGATTTTCCTCTTTCCTTTATCTAATTAAATTAACTAGAGGTTTATCTATTTTGTTGGTTTTTTCATAAAACCAACTTTTAGTTTTATTTATTAATTCAATAGGTTTTTTTTTACTTTCAATTTTACTAATCTCTCCTTTTATTTTTAGGATTTCAAGTTTGGTATGTGATTGGGGGTTTTTAATTTGTTCTTTCTCTAGCTTTTTTAGTTGCAAGCCCAATTCATTGATTTTCTCTTTCTCTATTTTATGCAAATAAGCCTCTAAAGATATAAAATTTCCCCTTATTACCGCTTTGGCTGTATCCCACAAATTTTGGTATGTTGTCTCACTATTGTCATTCTCTTGGATGAAATTAGTAATTGTGTCTGTAATTTGCTGTTTCACCCATTTATTCTTTAGGATAAAATTATTTAGTTTCCAATTGGGTTTTGGTCTATTTTCTCCTGGCCTTATATTGCGTGTGATTTTTATTCCATCATGATCTGAAAAAAAATACATTTATTATTTCTGCCTTCCTGCATTTGATTTTGAGGTTTTTGTGTCCTAACACATGGTCAATTTTTGTATAAGTTCCATGGACTGCTGAGAAAAAAAGTAAACTCCTTTCTGTCTCCATTTATTTTTTTCCAAAGATCTATCATACCTAACTTTTCTAACATTTTATTTACCTCCTCAATTTTTTCTTATTTATTTTGTGGTTTGATTTATCAAGTTCTGAGAGAGGGAGGTTGAGATCCCCCACTATTATAATTTTGCTCTCTATTTCTTCTTGCATCTCTCTGAACTTTTCCTCTAGGAATTTCTATGCTATACCACTTGGTGCATATATGTTTAGTATTGATATTGCTTCATTATCTATGGTACCCTTTAGGAAGATATAATTTCCTTCTTTGTCTCTTTTAATTAAGTCTATCTTTGCTTTTACTTGGTCTGAAATCAGGATTGCTAGCCCTGCTTTTTTTTTTTTCACCTGAAGCATAATAGATTCTGCTCCAGCCTTTTACCTTCACCCTGTATGTATCTCTATGTTTTAGATGTGTTTCTTGTATACAACATATTGTTGGATTCTGGTTTTTAATCCAGTCTGCTATCTGCTTTTGCTTTAATGGAGAGTTCATTCCATTCACATTTACAGTTAAAATAACTAATTCTGTATTTCCTGCCATCTTATTTACCCTAGCTTATGCTTTTCTCTTTCTTATCCCCTTTCCCTCCTTCCTACTATTTTGCTTTTGATAACCACTTCCCTCAAACAATCCTTCCCCTTTAGAGCCCCACCCACCCCTCTTTCCCCCCTTTCCCTCCTGTTTCCTTATAAGTTTGTCTATTATTCCCTCAGAGCCAAATCTGATGAGATGGAGATTACCCCAATTCTCTTTCCCCTCCCTTTTTTCCCCTCAATTATTATAGGTTTTCTTTGCCTTTACATGTGATGTAATTTCCCTTATTTTATAGATGAGTAAGCAGTATATTAATCACTTATGAATATGAAATAGAGGTTTGATTAATGCCTAGATTACCTATAATGACGTCATCTATGAGGTAGATGCCAGGAACCTTCTTCTGACAAAGGAAAACTGATGGTTGCATCAAAATTGTATTTTACATTTCTAAAAGGGAATATAAATGTTATTATCACCCTTATCATCATTACCACCATCATAATATTTAAGAAAATCCAAGATGAGGAAGGAAGTGAGGCTGCTATGTATCTTAAAAAAAAATCTTGCAGTTTTAGTGGACAGAGTAAACAATATGGTGTCCAACTGAAAACAAGTTAATCTTAGTGTGTCCTGAGAGGTGTAAGACAAAGGACTAGGTAGGTGATATTCCCAGTGTCCTTTGCCATGTCAGGTTTATTTGGAATCTGATCTTCATTCAGGGGTACTATATTTTAGGAAGAACATTAATAAGTTGTACTATAACAGAGAAGGACAACAAGAATGATTTAAGGCCCTTTGAAGATACGCTGAAAGAACTCTGGCTATTTAATCTGGAGAAGAAAAGATCTAGAATAGGCATGTTTAACTGTCTCCAGATATCTAAGGGGTTGTTATGTGCAAAAAGATTAATGCTTGCTCTACTTGGTCCCAGAGAACAAAGACAGAAGCAACAGACAGAAGTTGCAAAATGGCAATTTAGCTTGATAGAAGGACATTCTAATAATTTCACGGATCCAAAGGTAAAATAGGCCCCTGTTGGAAGTAGTTGCAGTGGAATAAGAAAATCCCCTCACTGGAGATATTCAGTGAAAAGCTGAATAATTCTATGCTAACAATAATGTAGAGGGGAGTCTTGTTCAGTTTGAACTAGCTGGTCTCTGAGACTTCTTATTCTGAGATTCTGGACTAACACAATTTTACTCTTTATTGTGGTGATGCTGAATTCTTGAAAACTATTAGCCAATGAGCATTGAATAAACACCTATTATGTGTCAGACATTTTAAACTCTGGTAGACTCTGCCAGACTTGAAATGTTTTTTTTTTTGTTTTGTTTTGTTTTGTTTTGTTTTGTTTTGTTTTGTTTTGTTTTGTTTTTTCTGAGACAATTGGGATTAAGTGACTTGCCCAAGGTCACACAGCTAGGAAGTGTTAAGTGTCTGAGGCCAGATTTGAACTCAGGTTCTCCTGAATTCAGGGCTGGTGCTCTATCCAAGACTGGAAATGTTTTAAGTGAAATGTAGGGTCTTTGAGAACTGGGACTATTTTTTCTTTGCTTTTGCATCTTCAGCACCTAGCCCACTTACCTATACATAGAAAGTGTTCAACAGATGTTTGTTGAATTAAATGGTTGAATAATAGTTATAGGTCCTCCTATATATGATGACTCACATGTGAAGAATAAATTGAGTTGAATTAAATTGAGCCTGAAACTTAGTTATGTATGGATTGTGTGCCTATTCTAAGATAGGCAGGATACAGCTGCAGCTAGATCAATGGCTGAGAGATAGGAGCGCATGGATTGCAATCCCACATCAGACATTTGTCATGTGACCAAATCACTTAACATCTATGTGCCTCAATTTCTCATTTGTAAAATGAGTATTTTATATTTGATAACCTTAAACTCCACTTCTACCTCTAATAGATGTCCCTTTGACTCTGTAACCAGATATTTGGTGTTTGATTAAGCTCCTAATTACTGCTCCTAAGGGCAATTACCATGTATTGGATTATTTTCTCCACAACCACTCACAAAACTATCTTCATACATACATAAAGAAGTAGAATGTGCATTAATGGAGAAGTTTCTTGCACTGAAAAAACCCCAAGATTTTTGAAGCATTGTGATATCATCATACTGCCCTGAGTTTTACTACATGTCCTTTCTTTACACCAGTCTCAGATTTGATCCAACTTTCTTATCTATGCCAATGACTGAGGGAAAAATGGACCTTAGCTGTAGTATTAGGTTAAGAAAAAAGAACACAGATGGTTCTCATGTTCCTTTCTTCCTCATCTTCCCTTTACAACTCAAGGTAAAGAATGTCAATTAATAAGGAGAAGGGAGCGCATCTCTTAGGATTGGTCAGGAAAATTTAGCCTTTTATCCTTCTTCAGCTGCCTCATGTGTCTGTGTATCTCAGTCCTATCTCACCAGTTGTTCTGTGCATTCCTGGAGTGGATGGGTGATGAATCAACCTTCTGAATTCCTTCCAGCAATCCAGTGATGGGGCAGACAACCATGTGTTAAAGGATGAAAACAAGAGCAGGTAACTAAGTCTGAATGTAAAACAGTAGCATCATCCAGTAGAAAGAGTTACAGGAAACTAAAACCAAGAATAAACTGAGGGTGATGACAAATTTTTTTGGTCCGATTTGTCTGCATAAAGCACTCTCAGATTAGAACCTGGATCAGCAACTCATCAATAACTAAAAATCTTAGAGCGTTGCCTGAAGACTCTTAGGGGATAAATGACTTACTCTTGGTCACACAAGCCAATATATGCCAGAGACAAATTCTGAATCTAAGTCCTGATTGATTTTGTATCCATTGTATTAAACTATTTCTCAGTGAATGGTACACACACACACACACACACACACACACACACACACACACATGCAAATGATTAAAAAGATCTAGGTTTACTACTCAGTGTGGGTGGGAGGATGATAATGAAAGACAGAGAAGAATTCTACAGAATGAATTAGCTATTATTTTACTTGGTTCCTCCTGCCCCCACCAACCTCTTCTTAATGAGAATGACCTTTTGATGAAAAGTATAGAAAGTGATGGAGAAAATGTTAATAATGCAGAATAAACTTAGAAGTATAGCATGTGTATTTTTAAAGAGGTTGGTTGTTAAATATTTACCACCATGCCTCTGTTTGGCCCTGTTCTGTTCAAAGATTTTGCAAGTAACTCAAATGAAGGCAGTGATGGCATGCTTATAAAATCTGTGGATAATATAAAAAAAAAACATGAGAAAACTGATACCATGAGGCCCAGGGAAGCTATGGATTAAGCATTAGAACTCAGGTTTCCTATATGACTTCATAATTCTTTAGCCCTTATCCCTCCCTGTTCCTATTCCTTATATTATCCTACCTCCTCTTCCATGTGAAAACTTGAGCATCTATATATACTCTAACTTAAGGGAATTTAAAAAGAGGAAGTTTTAACTAGATAGACCAAGGCCTTGATACTTGAATTTTTCTCTTTGCCCCTCATGGTCCCCCAAAAGAAGCCACTAATTTCACCCTAAAGGAAGAAAAGGAACAATTACTAAATGGGGGAATTTGTTCAATATAAATTAGAGTGAGATGGGCCTCTCCAGATTCAATAGGGCAATTATTATATCTTGAGTAAAGAACAATTGATTACAACAAACAAATGTACCAGTCTGTGGTTTAACGGAAATCTGTATCCATAACCTGCTGGAGTTGTTAAGTCTCAAGTAAATATGTTCTTAATAACCAACTGGTATTTATTTAATGTACAATAACTCTCCCGCTAAGCCTAAATGAAATGCACAGTTAATTAAAACTATCTCTGTACCAAGACCTCAAGGGAAAATATTTCACACAAGCTGACTTGGGATTTTTTTTCCTTTTTCTCTGCTTCCCCAACTGAGACCCTGTTGGTGGATTTTAATGCAGTCTACTGGGGGAGGCCATTTTTGCTGGCCTGAATTTCTTGATGACATTCCCATCATGCTCTAGGCTCTAGAACTGGATGACCATCAGATGGGAACCCAAATAGAATTAGGAAGTAAAAGCTTTCCTGTAAACCCAGGGAGCTCAATTTTAGTTTTAGTTATATCACTGACTCACAATGGGGTCATAGTTAAAGCCCCTTTCCTCTCTAGGCCTCGGAAGTTGGCAGTTAGGCCAGGCAATGTTTAAGATTCCTTTCAGCTCTTACTTTCTATGATTCTATAAATTGAGAGGCAAGAAGAAAAGATATTCAAGGGGTTCTTGAAGTTAATAAGCATTTGTTAAATGCTTATTATATGCTAAGTAATCTGCTAAGTGCAGTTGATACAAATAGAGGCAAATACATGGTATTTTCTCTCAAGAAACTCACCTTGTAATGGGAGAGATAGTGAAAATAATTATATAAATATAAGATATATACAGTATCAATAGGAGGTAATTTGAGGAGGTAATTGAAATTTAGAATATCTAATCCCAACTTTCTAATTCTAACAGTAATATTCTTCTTAAAAGAATATTACTGTTAGAATTAGAAAGTTTTGAATTATTTGTTCTTCCTACAAATATTTATTGAAAATCTCTTTGCTGCTCACATTGCTATTACCCTTGCTCAGTTCCTTACTCTCTCTCACTGAATCTATTTCTATAGCCTAGTCATTGTTCTGCCAACTTCAAGTCTTTTCTATCTGGGACATCTTCCAGAAGTACAAGCGCAGTCCAATAATGTTATTTTCTTCCTCAGTAAACTTCAGTGGCTCCCAGTTACCTTAAGGATAATATGCTAACTCCTTTGATATTAAAAGCCGTTATGATCTTTTTCAACCCTACTCTAACATCCTTGATAAAGTAAAGTTTAGGGCCCTTGGCCTGAATCTAAAATTCCCAGTTTCCTTCAAAGCTTAATTCAAACAATATCTCATCCATAAGGCCTTTTCTGATCCCTCTACAATTTACTTGGTTTTGGTTTTGTAAATACATGTTTCCCTCCCCCCAATAAATAATATAAGCCCCTTAAGATTATCTATGTCATATTTGCTTTTGTATCCTAGAATACAGAATGATGATTGGCTAGTCATGAGTAGGTGCTTATTAAACACTTATTGATTACTTATTACAAAACATTATGCTTTCTTTATTTCAATAACAACAATAACAATGCTGAAAATGATGATAATGATAACAGTTAGGCATAATGGTTAAAATTTTAGAACCCAGAAAGATCTGAGTTAAAATCTGTCCTCAGATACTTATTAGCTGTGTGACTTTGAATGTCATTTGATCTCTACCTCAGTTTCCTCAACTATAACATAGGGATAATAATAACACTACCTCATAGAGTTGCTAAAGTATTTGTAAAACCCTTATCCCAGTGACAATTTGCATAATAAGTACATGCCCAGCATTCTATTCACTATACCACTTGGCTGCCCAAGGATAATCTTACACAATAAAACAAGAGATATTCTAAGAACCAAGATTATGTAAAATAATGACTAAATCCTGGGATTGCAGAGATAAAAAATTCTCTCTCTCTCTCTCTCTCTCTCTCTCTCTCTCTCTCTCTCTCTCTCTCTCTCTCTCTCTGAAAATCCCTGCCCTTGAGGAACATAGGGTTGAATAGAGAAATGAGAATCCTATACATGAATATAATTCAATGTAGAATGAGAAAAGTGTATAGGAGAGGTCAAATAGAAAAAATATTGAAGTTTGAGGAAGGAAAGACCCTTTTGGCTAAAAATGAGGAACCTGGGACCCAGAATTGGAGAATGTTCCATGTTGAACCTGGCATCTGAGTCTGGGCCTCAAAGAAAGCAAAGGGATTCAGTAGTATCTGATGTAATTTAAAATCCTCATAGGCAAAAATCACATCTCTCACTATTTCAGGAAATGTCATATCAGCTATTATATTGCTGGGTTTATAACTTTTCTTGCTTCTGTTGACCCTCTCCTTTAATCCATCTAGTCTAGTTTCCTATACCACAGCTGTAACCACATCACTGACATGACTCCAAGGATATCCTACTGCTTACAACACCATGGTATCCAAGATCTTCCTACAATCTAAACCCCACCAGGTAATTCGGACATTTTTCTATTGCTCCCATGAATTATGTACTCCAGACCAAAAAATGATCAACTCAGCCCTATACTTTTCATCTTCCAAGTTTTGTTCATGATATTGGGCCATCTTTAGATAGTCGTCATCTTAGAACTCTCATTTCTTACTCTTGGCTTCTTACCTTTTCTTTAAGACCCTGTCCTAATGCATTATTTATTAGAAAGAGAGCAAGGTTTGAATAAGAAGATCTGAATTCAAATTCTGATTATGACATTCATGACCTGTGTGGTTAAGCATCTTACTTCAGTTTCTTTCCTTCCTTCCTTCCTTCCTTTCTTCCTTCCTTCCCTCCTCCCTCCCTCCTTCCTTCCTTCCTTCCTTCCTTCCTTCCTTCCTTCCTTCCTTCCTTTCTTCCTTCCTTCCCTCCTCCCTTCCTTCCTCCCTTCCTTCCTTCCTTCCTTCCTCCCTTCCTTCCTTCCTTCCTTCCTTCCTTCCTTCCTTCTTCCTTCCTTCCTTCCTTCCTTTTTCCTTCCTTCCTTCCTTCCTTCCTTCCTTCCTTCCTTCCTTCCTTCCTTCCTTCCTTCCTTCCTTCCTTCCTTCCTTTCTTTCTTCCTTGCTTCCTTCCTTCCTTTCCTTTCTCTCTCTTCCTCTCTGTCTCTCCGTTTCTCTCTCTCTCTCTGTGTCTGTCTGTTTCTTTCTAAGCAATTGGGGTTAATGTGACTTGTCAGGGCCACACAGTTAGTAAGTGTTAAGTGTCTGAGGCCTTACCTCAGCTTTCTTGGCAAGTTTCCCCTTCTATAAATGAAAGTATAGGGGTGATGACCTCTAAGCTCCTTTCCAGCACTAAAAACTATTGATCTTTGAAAACTCCTTGATTCCTCCAACTAAAAGAGTCCCCCCAAATTGATTATTCAAAACAGTAGAATATTCTCCTGGCTGCTATTCATAATAATAGCTGTCACTTATAAGTTTTCCTTAGTATTTTATATAGTGCTCTTGTTGGATTTTTTTTTACAATGCCCCTATGAGGTAGGTGCTACAAGCATCATGATGCTATTTTAACAAATGAAATAAATTTTAAACTGAAGTTAGAAGTTAATTAAAATAAAGATGTATTTTTTTTTAAATTCATGGACTTCCTAGAATCTATTTATGAACCTTTTAGAGGACCATGGAGATAACTTACGAGTTGTTATATATTTTTTTCTTTCTTCATTTATTTTTAATAATTCTTTTTTGGAGACAATTGGGATTCCATGGCTTGTCCAGGGTCACAGAGCTGATAGGTGATAAATGTCTGAGGCCAAATTTGAACTCAGGTCCTCCTGAATTCAGGCTGGTGCTCGATCCACTGCACCATTGAGCTGACCTCTGTTATTTTTTCACATGATCTGGATCTAGAATTCTACAGGTGGAGAAAAGCTGGCTGGCTAGCATTTGGTTAAGTTAAAATGATTTTGACATCTCTAGGGTTCTCTTTGAAACAAAGGTCCATTAAAAATGCAACTACATGTGTAACCCATATCTGTTTGCTTGCCATCTTGCAGATGGAGACGGAAGGAGATAAACATTTGAAAGTCAAAATTTTCAAAAAATGAATGTTAAAAATTATCTTAATGTGATTGGAAAAATAAAATATTATTAAATAAAATCAAAATATTCAAAGATTCTTACAATGATGTTTTATGATTGTTAATCATGGAAAACTATAAAAATATTTGAAAAAACTGAAGTTGAAAATCATTCAAAGACACAGGAGAGAGAAGCCCAGGATGGGCATGATGGTGGCTCAATGGATAAAGCACTAGACCTGGAGTCAGGAAGACCTCAAATCTGGTTTCACATAATTACTAACTGTGTGATGCTGGGCAAGTCTATCTCTGTTTACTTCACTTGCCTCAGTTGTAAAAGGGGACAAAAACACCATTTACCCCTCAGGATTGTTATGAGGTTCAAATGAGATGATAGCTATAAATAACTTTACAAATCTTAAAGTTAAATATAAATTGTTAATAGTAGTAGATGCAATATCTTACAAAGAATCACTTGAGAGGCGTGCTATAATGGAAGAAACATCAAAAAATATGATGGAAAAAAGAAGATAAGGTGGTCATCTGTTAAGAGTGAGTGAGTCAAGATATTAGAGAAATTCTTTAATTAAGATTCAGAAGACCTGGGCTTCCTTTATGATTCCATCAATAATTTGAAGTATGGTCTTGAGTAAAATCACTTGATTTTGTCTAGACCTTAGTTTCCTCACCTGTGAACCTAAGATCAAGGTCCTACCTTCATCATCTCAGTTATTGTGAGAATTAAATGAAGCCATAGACATGAACATGCTTTGAAGTATAAAGAGCTCCCAAGGTGAGTGTTCCTTTCTCCCCTCTAGTGAAAGTGGGTGATGGGTAATCTTATGGAGGGATTAGGAGAAGTTGTGTATACAATTTTTTTTTCAAGTTTTATATGCAAAGATGCAGAATCTGGCTTGAACAGACACATTTTAGGATGTTATGGTCATCTGAAAGTTCTTCCTAAGAAGTTACAGAGGACAAGTAAGCTGTTCCCAAAGTTCATGGGGTTTTACCTTATGGAGATTACAAGATTATAGACTTGGTTTAGATCCCAGAATTTAGAAAGAGGGATCCCCTTAATTTGATTTAGGACAGCCCCTCTTGCTCCTACAAGACAATTCCTTGCCTACTGGCCTACTAGGATGGCAGACTTAGGGGTGAGGGAGGAGCTTCTTTATCCAAAATGGGTTGGGCCTTGGGTTTCCCTGCTGCTTTAGCTGTCTCTTCCCCCAGGCTCTGAGCGTGGGTGATGGAAAGTTAATATCAGATGGCAGTGGGAAGCCATAAGCCGGCTGTAATTACTTGGGTGTGCGGATATTAAGGGCCGATGTAATTATAATTCCAAGGTAATGGGGGGAGCTCACTCAGCAAGGTTTTGTGCTAATGCTGTCTTTTTCTTTATCTTATTTTTTGGCCTCTTGAATCTTCACATTAATCAGATAAGTTCCTCCTCCCTCTGGTAAATTCCTTTCTTCCTCCCTTTCCTTCCTCCCTCCCTCCTTCCCTTCCTTCCTTCCTTCCTTCCTTCCTTCCTTCCTTCCTTCCTTCCT
>JAJPUD010006092.1:33872-70985 GCA_023553655.1 Myrmecobius fasciatus | reverse complement strand
TTCCTTCCTTCCTTCCTTCCTTCCTTCCTTCCTTCCTTCTTTCCTCCCTTCCTTCCTTCCTTTCTTCCTTGCTTTCTCCTTTCCCTTTTTCTTTTCTCTCCCTCCCTCAGTCTCTTTATTCCATTTCTTTCTCCTCCTTTTCCTCACTTCTTTTCCTCACTTCTCTTCCTTCTTTCCTTCCTCCCTTTCCTCCTCCCTCCCTTTCCTTTCTTCTTTCCTTCCTTCCTCCCTTCCTTCCTCCCTCCTTCCCTTCCTTCCTTTCTCCTTTCCCTTTTTCTTTCCTCTCCCTCTCTCAGTCCCTTTATTCCATTTCTTTCTCCTCCTTTTCCTCCTAACTTCTCTTCCTTCTTTTTCTCTGCCTTTCCTTCCCTCTTCTCTCTTTCCTTCTTTCCCTCTCTTCCACCCTTCCTTTATGCACAGTACTCTAGGAGCCACAATAGGCAATAAAAAATGTAAATAAAGTACAATACCTTCCCTCCTGAAGCTTACAGATCCCTTCTGGGGGGAGGGGTAGAAGGACTTCTTTTGAGACTCTGAGCAAAATAGTTACTTTCTGTCTACCTCTGTCTCCTCATCTATAAAATGGGAATAATAATAGAAGAAATTTCCCCATATCAATATTAAAATAAAATGATATAACACATTTAAAACACTTTATAAATCTGAACGTGATATACAAATGATAGCTATTATTATTAGATCAAATTGATAGCACTTGCGAATGAGTTGGACGTATAATGGTAGGTGAGAGGAAAGTATCAAAGATGACTCCAAGATTTTGAGTCTCAAGAGAAAAACAGTGGAAGAACAATGTGCTCTCAAAAGAAGTAAGGAATTTTTGGAATACGGATAAATGTGCAAGGGGTGGACGTGGGGGATGATGATGAATTTAATTTCAGTCACTTTGGGTTGGCTGACAGTCTATATCACTCACTGTCAACTTAATTATCTTAGAAGATCAGAGATTTAGAACTAGAAGATGCTCTGGTGGCCATGTCTAAACTTCTCATTTTTACAGAGGAAAATGAAGGTCAGAGAGTGACTTGCCCATATATCTGAAGCAACATTTGAACCTGAGTCTTTCTGACTCCAAGAATAATACTCTATCCAGTGAACTCTAAATGTCTTAATGTTGTCATAAGCTTTCTTGCCATGCACATATTTCCCTACTAAGGTTGTTGGGGCAATTTTTTTGTCATGTGAGAAGGATTATTCTGCATAACTGCGATATTCCTTGTGTGACTTCAGGGACTCAGAAGTGGAATGGGGCAAAGCCTAATTTTATGGAGAGGGCTAGGATTTTAGAGATGGAGGTGCATACCTCTAGCTGACAATGATCAATACAATGCAAGAATATTTATTATATTTCTGATTGCTAGATAGCCCTAGTTTAGGTGTCAGGGCAGATACACAGTTCAGACAATCTAGGGCCCCTCTCCTCAGGAAACTTACAGTTTCGTAGGGGAATGAGACATTAAACACAGAGGAAAAACTACAAAAAAAAAGAGCTTTAGATTTGAGTGTTGACATTAACACTGACTGAGTGATGCTGGGCAAATAATTTCCTCTCTTGAGGACTACAGTTCATGCCTCAGTGAAATAAGAGTTTAATATAAGGCCATTACTAAAGTCTCTTTTTGTTCTTATATGAGATGATTCTTTTCTATGTCATCTCATTGAAGCTCTGTGTATTTTTTGTTGTTCAGCCGTGTCCAACTCTCCATGACCCACTTGGAATTTTTATGGTAAAGATTCTGGAGTGGTTTGCCATTCCTTTTCCAAATCATTTTTCAGATAAGGAAACTCAAAACAAACAGTGTTAAGTGACTTGACTGGAGTCTTATAGCTAGGAAGTGTCTGAAACTGGATTTGAAAAGAGATCTTCCTGAGTATAAGCCCAGTGCTCTATCCACTGAACTGTGGTACCTTGTTCTTATGTCTTAATCAAAAATTAACACAACTTTAATTTTACATGTTTATAACAATGATTTTACATTCCTTGTCCTTTCAATGGGCAGGAGAGAGGTAGATAATTTGGAACTCAAAATTGTTTTAAAATAAATATTACATAAAGATAAATATTGCTCATATGCATTCTGTCTCTGTCTCTTTTCCATCCTCAGTATGGACTTGTGTTTCTGTGAAAGATTTCAATGCATTAGAACTACTGTCTTGTTTCCCATCAGCACCACTCCTAATCCTGTGTCGTAAACATCCAGCTGATATTTGACAGGTCGTGTCAAGCCTTAGGGCTGGGGACATTTTTCAGCTGTCAAGTTGGCATCTTCCTCATAACACTGGCCAGGTTTTGGAATTTACTTTCACCCATGGGTCAGTGGCAGATCAATGCTTCCTTTGGAAAATGTCACCCACTAGCTCCCTCCTTCCCCTCTTCACTGGAAAACCCCTGGCAAAAAGAAATCATGGAACTCAAGGGAGCTGATAGAAATGTGATTTATCTGAATTAATTCCTTTTGAGGAGATCAGAACTAAGGAAGAGGGCAAAAGATAAGAAACAGTTATATGATATCTATTTAACTGGTACAATGGCTTTAATCATTTTGCAAATATTATCTTATTTGTTCTTCATAACTGATTTTGCAGTTGAGGAGACTGAGGCAGACAGAGATTAAATGACTTAGTTTTACCCAGCTAGAAAATATCTGAAGCTAAATTTGAACACAGATATTACTAATTCCAGGCCCAGTATTCTATTCTCTATACTCCCTAACTTTCTAATTTGGAGCCCTTCATTTTATTTTGGCTTTGCCACTATTTAACATATCCCTTAACTCTTTGTCATAAACAGAAGAAGGGATTGTGTATTGACAGTGTTAATAAGAGGTCGGTTGGGAGTCTATGGGTCTCCCTGGCAAGTTGGAGAGTAGAAAGGTATTGGCTGAGCTGACTGGAAAGCTGTAGTCAGTTCTGTTGGCAGGGATATTGGGAGAGACCTTGCAGGTCAAACTACTGAGAAAATCTATTTGAATTTAGAGAAGGAAGAAAGAAGACCATAGAATCTACCATCAACTATCAATCACACAGAGCAGGCAAGGAGATCAAACAGCATACCCTTGCAGTAGTCCAGGTAGGAAATGACAAAGGCCTGCACCTTGGGTGGTGGTGCTGTCAGGCAGAGAAGGAGGCCTTTGTGGGAAAGGGAAATGGGAGTCCAATGGAGAGGCAGGTGGTAGTTGGTGAAAATTAAAGAGTGTGGTAGAAAGTCAGAGGTTAAGTTCAGAAATGTCAGGGAGCTAAGGTATGATAATCTTTGGATATCTCTGCAGGATATAACATATATCAATTAGCATTTATTAAGAACATGTGAAGCTTCAGACACTATGACAAGTACTAAGGCTACAATAAAAAGGCAAAAGTCATTCTCTCTGTTAGCAAATTAGTGGAGGGGACAACTTACAAACAATTACAAACAAGATACACACAGAAAAAATGTAGATCATTAATAGAATGAAGGCACTAGCATTAAGGGTATTGAGAAAGGGTCTTTGAAGAAGGTAGGACTTTAGTTGAAATTTGAAGGAAGCCTGGGGAATTAGGAGATAAGAAAAATAGGATGAGTTCCAGGCATGGGAGACAAACCTGTAAAAAACTATGAATAAGGGAAATGCAGTGTCTTATAAAAGGAACATAAAGGAGGCCAGTACCATTGGATTTTAGGTTGCATAGAAAAGAGTAAGGTACAAGAAGACTGGAAAGGTAGGAAGGGGCCGATCATGAAGAGCTTTAAATGTCAAACAGAATTTTACATTTGAACTTGGAGTAATAGGAGCCATTAGAACTCATTACCTAGAGAATTGACATAGTGGGGTGACGTGTGTTTTAGGAAGATTCCTTTGCTGGCTGGATGGAGGATAGCCTGATGTGGGAACTTGAAGGACGAAGATAAACCAATAGACTATTGCAGTTGTAAAGGTATGAAATGATGAAGGAATGAACCATGGTGTCAGAGGAGAGAAGGGGCTATTTTTGAGAGACATTATGAAAACAGAATTGATAAGACCTGGAAACTGATTAGATTTGTTTATATGCTGCTTTGAGGGTGGCAAAAACCAACAAAAATAGTTACATTTTACAAATGAGAAAGCTGACACTCAAAAAAATTAAGGGACTTGTTTATGATCCTCTAGTCAGTAAATGTCTGATCCAGGTTTCAAACACAAGTCTTCCTGGATTTTCATATAGTTCTCTAACTAAACATGATATAAAACTGTTTTCTAAGAGGAATTCTCTTTAGGCCTTATTAGCTAGTAGAGGTTTGACATTGGGACATTACTGTTTCTTTTTCTTTTTTTTTTTAAACTGTAATTTTTAAACCATAATTTTTGAGCCACAAATGACTTCTGGGGAAATCATCCCATGACCTAATCAGCTCCCACATGTTTAATTATTATCTATATAAAATGATTTTCAGAATTATACATCCTTTTGTAGTCTCTTTTCATTCTAACATCACCAAATGCTCATTGGAAATTTAAAACTTGAAGTCTAATAGATTCCAAACTTCACATGTCCAGAAAAGAACTCCAGCCCTTTACCAAGTCCATCCTATCAAGAGCACCATTGGATCTTCCATTCACCCAGGCTTGCACTTTGACTTCTTTCTCTCTTTTATCCCATTTAATTAGTCACCAAATCTTAAGATTCTATCTTTACGAAGACTCTCACTTCTCTACCTTCCCTACCCTTCCCTATGTCTTATAGCCACCATCTTGGCTCAGGCCCTTATCGCTTCTCATATGATCTATCAAAAAATTTCCTTAATTAGTCTTCCTGACTTATGACACTTTCTACTTTAATGAGTCCTTCACAGAGCTAAGGGCTTTTCTTAAAGCACAGAACTGACCCATGATACTTTGTTCTCCAATCAGACTTTCCTACTCATTCTTGATAAGACCTCCTGTCTCTTTGCCATTGTGTTGGTCATTCCCCTTTGCTGGAGTGCAGCTAGCTGTTCCAATAAATAGAATTCTGGGCCTAGAATCAGGAATCTAACTTCAGGCACTGGTAGAGCCCCAAGCAAGTCCCTTCATTCCTGTCTTAGTTTCCTCATCTGTAAAATGGATATAATTCTATCACCACCTCTTAGGTGGTGTTTTTAGGATCAAATGAGAGGATATTTGTAAAGTACTTAGCACAGAGCCTGTTCCTAAGAAAATGCTTATTAAGTGTTTGTTGATTAATTGAGTTTCAGTGGCAGAGAAATAATGACCTGGTGAAGTCCCTTACCTTCACTACATTTCCTCTTCTCATTGCACTGCTTTCTAGCCATCATTAAAGAAAAGATCCTTTGTTAATTGTAAAAGAAGCAGTTATTTCTTCCCTCTTTATTACAATAAGGGAGTTTCTTGGGTACTATTAGAAAGTGAGAAAAGGGGGCAGCTGGGAGGAGCTCTATGACTGCTCAGATTCTAGCTTACTGTCTATTGCATTCCATGCTTTTTTTCCTGGCTAAACCAGAGGCACAGGAGAAAATTACCTTTGGTAATTTATATATGCAATCAAGTAGAAATGAGTTCTTCTAGTTAATAAGAGAGAATTTGACTGGAGGGCGTTTTGCAAGTGAAGAAAAGTTCAGTGTTTTCCAGATGCAAATTTTTACTGATGCATAATATATACCTTAATAGTATATACATATAGGTAGATATAGATATAACTATATAAATGGATAGATAGATATAGAGATATCTATCTATATGTATATATGCATATTATTATTAAGGTTATTTATTTGTAAAATTTCACACATTCAAAACAAACCAAAAAAAAATCCTTGAATCTTTCTTCAGTAGCATGATACAGTATAAAGAAATTGTCTTCTGGAATCAGAGGTGCCCAAAAAGGATTTCTGACCTTGATTGTCACTTTATCTCCCTGAGCCCTTAGTTTCCTCATTTATAAAAGGATAGTGTTGGAACTAGCACCTTTTGAATTTCTCCTAATTTTAGATCTAAGATCCTATTTCCTCCGTTGCTACAATTTCCTGCCAAATTGGCATTTTAAAACTCTAATCATGGTCACTCCTGAGCTCAAGAAGCTTCAGAGGCTCCTTATTGCCTTGAGGATAAAATAGAAACTCTTGTAGCTAGCATTTCAAACCTTTCACAATTGGACTCCAGACTACTTAACATTCCAGGATGATAATACTTCAATCTCATTGAAACACTCTATATTCTAGCCAGATTGATGAAATTACTGTTCTCTGTATCCCACATTCTATCATCTATCTGTATCTATCTGTACTTTTCTAAAGGCTTTGCTAAAGTAATTTTACTATATTGCAATGCTATAAGATTTTCCTTCTTAATTTTTGTTTTGTGGAACTCTTAACTCTGTTCAAGGCTCAGCTCAAGAATCATCCTTCTGAATTCCCCTAATTGTTAATTCTCCCCCTGTAATTACTTTTTATTTACTCTGTTTATTTTCTATATACTTAAGATAATATAATTGAGATAATGTAATATTTTATACACTTAAATAATATATTTATATAGTACAAGATTTATAAGACATTTTATAAATATTTCATTTCATCCCAACAAAAACCCTGTGATGTAGGTATCATATCTCCTTTTAGCAGATGAGGAACAGAGGCTAAGAAGATAAATGGCTTATCCACAGTCACTATATTTAGTATAGTATTTCACTTTAGATAATTTAGAGATTGTGTCAGTCTGCAATTATTATTTAGGTTGGTCAACAAAGTTCTATGAGCCGTGGAGATCTTAGACTATGATTTTTGACCATCCATTATTGAAACTGTATAATCTTCTATTTGGTTAAGGGTTTCTATAGGATTTCCTCAACACCTGGCACTTACCAACTACTATGATTTTATGCCATTAGGGTCACTTTCCAACTCAAGGTATTCAAACTTTGGAGAGGTTCACTGGGAAGCATACTTTCTTGCTTACATTAATGCATTCACATATGTTTATGTTTACATGCACTTGTATTTGCATACATGTTAACATATATTTATATTTTGTTTTTATATCACCTACATTTCCCAATATATTTCTTCCTATTCCCCTCACAGAAAACTATCCTTTATGAAAAATTATTTTTAAAAGAGAAAAAATACAGCCCTTGTTCATGAGTGCTCAAAAGAAAAACATGTTTTGAATGAAACATAAGCAGAAAGACCAAATACCAAGTTAAGAATCAATCAATTATTCAACAATCATTTAGTAAACACTCTATGCAAGGTATATTTATGGAGGCATAAATAAAAAGGGGAATCTCTACCCTCAAGTAACCTACATTGTAATGGAGATTACAGCATTTATATCAATAGCTGTATATGGAGATGTGGATAGAGTAGAAAGATACTTACTTTAGAGGGGAAAATATTAACAGGATTTTGCTTTTTTGGGGGGGGAGGTGGGAAAGATATTAGGGAAAGTCTCCTGCAAAATATGGCACTTGTAATGAGTCTTTTAAATTTTTTTTCACTTAATAATATTTTATTTTTTATATGTAGTTTTCAACATTCATTTTTGTATTTCTGAGTTCCAACATTTTTTCTCTCTTCTTTCTTTACCTCCCTCCTCCCCAAGATAGCAAGAAATATGATATGTTGTACATCTACAATCATTTTAAAAATATCTGAAGTGAGTTTTGACAGAAACCTTGAGTTCTAAGAATTGGCAAGGAAGAGGAAAAGCGTTTCAGGCTTGGGGGAAAGCATGGAGGCATAAAATAGAGCAAGGTATGTGGAGAGACCATAGAATGTGTAGAGGAGAGAAATATGAAAGAAATCTTCAAAGGTAGGAAGGAGTTAGCTTTAAGGGATTTTCACATGCTAAACAGAGTTGTCTGTACTTGATCTTAGAAATAATAGGGAACTAAGTACTAGTTGTATGGTTAGATCTATATTTTTATAAAAAAAAAAAAGGGCAGGTGTGTGGAGGATGGATTGTTGTGGGAGAGACTTGAGTCTCTTGAGGTAAGAGCTGATGATTATGTGAGTCAGGAGAAAGGGATGCATATGAACTATGTTTTGGAGAAAACACAATATTTGGCAACTGAATGGATTGTGAAGTGAGTAAGAATGAGAAGCTGAAGATAAAATAGAGGTTTGGAGCTTGGGTAACTGTAAGATTGGTGCTTCCCTTGACAATAATGAGGATGCTTGAAAGAGTAGTGGTTTTGGAGGAAAAGATAAGTTGTTTGAGACATCTTGAGCTGAGAAAAACCTATGTAATATACTGTGGGAAATGTTGAATAGGCAGTTGGAGATGTGGGATTAGAGTTTATGAGAAAGCAAGGACTGGATACATAGCTCTGGAACAATTTGTAAAAAAGTTTATAATTGAATCCATGGGCACTGATGAGATTGTCAAGTTAGGGTACAGAGACAGAAGAGAAGAGGTCCCAGAAGACCTCATTGGGGGATATGCAGCCAACTTTATGCCCCCATGGTTAATGAGCATGTTATTGTAAAGATCCAGCAAAGGAAGCTAAGAAAGAGTAGTCAGAAAGGGAACCAGGAGAGAGCAGTCTCATGCAAATCCAAGGAAGGTGGATAATCAAGATAAGAATGGTCACAGTACCAAAAGTACCGTCCTGGATGAGGATTGAGAAAAGGCAGTCATTCAATCTGGCCATCAAGTGGCCACTGATAATTTTAGAGAGTAGTTTCAACTGAGTTTCAGTCGATCAGTAGACAGATTACAGAGCTGAAAAGACGATGAGAAGAAAGTAAAAGTGCTAAGTGTAGACAATATTCTCAAGGAGTTTAATGGAGAAGGAGGAAGAAAAGATAGAATGTCAGCTAACAGCAATGGTTGGATCTAGGGAGTGTTTTTTAAGGATAGTGAAGACATGGATATGTTTGGAGACATGAGGGAAGGAACAGTGAATGAAAGAGAGAATGATGATTGGAGTAAGAGTCTGGATAATTAAGGCAATCTGCTAGAGAAGAGAGGGAATAAGATTAATATCATTTGTGAAGGGGTTGACCTTTTGAAGAAAGGGGTCCTTCTTTATCAGATACTAGAAGGAAGGAAGAGATTGTGTGAAATGATTTCAGAGTGAGGAGGAGAGAAGGAGGAGGAGGTAAAAGGGAGTTCATAGAGAATGTTCTTAATATTTTGGTAAGGTATGAGTCAAAATGCTTCACTGAGAATCTAAGGGATGACACAGGGAGAGATTATATTAGATAAAAAATTATTGAGTATTATGTGGTGGATACTGTGCTAAATACTAGAAACTCATATTTAAGCAAAAATAAGAAGGTTTGGAATGCTTATGTGTGGTGAATGGGATAGAAATTTGATTAGGGAGTAATCTAGGAGTGGGACTCTGAAGGTATGATCAGTGACATGAAAAAGGATCAAAAGGCCCTGTGGAATCTGCATGGCTTACAGGAAATTTAGTTCCTTATTCTCTCTCTGCCAATAAATATGTATCTATGAACAAGCTGTTTTTGTTGTTGTTTTTGGTTTGTTTGTTTTTTTTTGCCTCAACCTCAGTTTCCTTATTTATAAAACCCATCTCTCAGGATTGTTGGGAAGTTCAAATAGGATAATGGATATGAAGGGTTCAAAATCTTTAAAAATGTGAGAGAATATTGTGAAATATATTTTCCTAGTTTTTATTGTTTTCTTGACATATTTTTAAATCTCCTTTCACATCTCTATTCTGCTATGTGGCTGGGCCAACTTTGTGCCATTTCTGTCAAAGTTAAGGGGTTGAGGTTGAAGAGTAGAGAGAAAGGAGATGTTTAAAGAACTAGTTTAATGCCTCCCAAAATACTCTGCTATAAGTCTGGTGTTGTCATAAGATGATTAGTAATACCCCCATTAAGTTAGAGCAGAACAACAGGCCCAGTGGTTTTGACTATATTCTGGAGTGAAAAAACGAAGAAAAACAATGATATTCTGTTCTATATTTTCACCAGTGTTTACTATAAGGAAATATAATTACTTATTTAAAGCAAGAAAATGGGAATAGATATTCTCTTTTTATATAGATAAACAATATAAAAGCATATGAAGTAATCAAAAAAGAATGAAAGAAAGTTAATTTATAAGTATAAAGGGTGTACTGCATTATTATCTTAACTGTTACAAACAATGCAAATGGTTAGAAACTGAGCTTTATCCTATTTCTTATCTGTTCAAAGTCCTCTTTGTAATTCTGGTCCTGTCTTCCCTAGCTTATTACAGGTGATAAATGAGAAATGAAAGGCACATAGTACAATAGGAAGAGGGCTGAATTTTGAGTCAGAAAACATGGATCCAAATCCTGACTTTCCCACTTATTACAAATATATTAGACAAACATAAAAGGGACCTTTTGCAATTCAATTAATTTCTTTACACCTCAGTTTTTCTCATCTGTATGTAGCGCCTTTTTGTAACTCTTTAAACTACATCTCCAACTTTCACTCAGCTAGGAGAAGATTACAGAAAGGAATTACTGCTATTCCCTAGAGTAATTCTGAGGATCCATGGGGGATTCATACCACTGTCAGCTACGACCTCTGCCAGTGTGCTTCCCATTGATTTACCAGTCAAACCTAATTAGCTTTTAGAAAGGATGTTTACTTAGTAGGTACAGTTAGCATAGTGGTTACAAAAAGAATCCTCCCCAATGTGGTGTTTTCTTCCACTCACCAGGCTGCTGGAGAGAGTAGATCAACACTCCAACACTAGCAAATTAAACATCCTGAAGATGTCTTTCTATAGTGTGTTGAGTTTGTCTTTGGTGTGTCTCTGAGCTCTCAATGCAAGAATGTAGGTAATTATTGGTTATAATGCTAGTTCTTTTACCTTCTGGAAGATAATATTTTAAGGCCTCTGTTTCTTTATATTGGTGGTTGCTAAATCTTATATGATCCTCATTATGGCTCAATAGTATGTAATATTTTATGACTGTTTACATTATTTTCTTCTTGAACTAGAATTTCTGGATTTTATCTATAATATTCCTTGAAGGTTTCATTTTGGAATTTCATTAAAGAGGTTATTGATGGATTATTTTAATATATACCTTTCTCGTACAAAGCTGGGAAAACAATTTATAGCCAATGTTTCTGATAAAGGCTTCATTTCTAACATATAAAGAATTAGGTCAAGTCATTCCCCAATTGATAAATAGTCAAAGAATATGAAGACAATTTTCAGATGAAAAAATTAAAGCTATTTCTAATCATATGAAAAAATGTTTTAAATCATTATTGATAAGAGAAATTTAAATTAAAACAACACCTCACACCTTTCAGATTAGCTAAGATAACAGAAAAAGATAATGATAAATATGGAGGGGATGTGGCAAAACTGGACACTAATGCATTGTTGGTGGAATTATGAAATGATCCAACCATTTTGAAGAGCAATTTGGAACTATGCCCAAAGGGCTATAAAATTGTGCATACCCTTTGATCCAGTAGTGTTACTACTGGGCTGTATTCCAAGAAAATCATAAAGGAGGGAAAAAGACCCATGCATGCAAAAATGTTTGTAGCAGATCTTTTCATGGTGGCAAAGAATTGGAAAATGATTAGATGTCTATCAGTTGGGGAAGAGTTGAATAAATTATGGTATATGAAAGTAATGGAATATTATTGTTTTATTAAAAAATGAACAGGATGGTTTTAGAAAGGCTTGAAAAGATTTATTTGGAGTAGGATCAGGAGAACATTGTACACAGCAAAAAGATTATAAGATTTTTATCTTTTATACACACACACACACACACACACACAAACACACACACATAAAATACTAACGAATATGGCTCTTTTTACAGCAAGGTGATTCAGGGCAGTTTCCAATGGTCTTGGATAGAGAAACATCTGCTCTCTGTGGGGACGAATAATAAGGACTGTGGGGACTAAGTGTAGATCACAGCATAGTATTTTCACTTTTTTGTTATTTGCATTTTGTTTCTTATTTTTTTCCTTTTTGATCTGATTTTTCTTGTGCAGCATGGTATTTGTGGAAATACATATAGAAGAATCGCACATATTTAGCATATATTGGATTACTTGCCATCTAGGGAGGGGATGGAGGAAGAGGGGAAAATTTGGAACACAAGATTTTGCTAAGGTGAATGCTGAAATTATCTATGAATATGTTTTGAAAATAAAAAGCTTTAATAAAAAATTAAGAAAGAAATATTTACGTGAATTTTTGCTGAGTGAAACAAGCAGAACCAGGAATACATTGTATATAATAACAGCAAGGTTGTGTGATGATCAACTATGAAAGACTTGGTTCTTCTCATCAGTTCAGTGATCCAAGGCAATCCCAATAAACTTTAAATTGAAAATGTTATCTGTAACCAGAAAGAGAACTATGGAGATTGAATGTAAATCTACATATGCTTTGTTCACTTTTTTCTGCTTTTTTTTCTCTCATGGTTTTTCCATTTTGTTCTGATTGTTCTCTCCCAACATAATTCATAAAGACATATGTATTAAAATTAATGTACATATATAACCAGAAAAAAACAATAAAAAATTTATACCTGTTCTTCTGGTTATAATATAGTTTAGCAGTTTCAGTTGTAATTTCTTTTTTTTAATTAAAGCTTTTTATTTTCAAAACATATGGGATAATTTTTCAACATTGACCCTTGAAAAACTCTTTGTAATTTATTGAACATTATGTCCAGATTATAATAATTTTTTTTCTTGCTCCTGGCATCCAAGCAGTCTAATGACTCTTAAATTATCTCTATTCAATGTATTTGGCAGATCAATTGTTTTTCCTCTGAGGGAAATCACATTTTCTTCTGTGTTTATTTTTCAGTCTTTCTACTTTTTAAATTTTTTCTTAATGTCTCATAAAGTCATTTGCTTTTATCTTTTAATCTGGCCAAGTCTAAATTTTAAGGAGTTACCTTCTTGTATAATGTTTGTTACCTCTTTTACCAAGTTGTTGATTGTCTTTTCATAGCTATCATGCATACCTCCCATTTCCCCCCCTTTTCCCTCTCTTATTGGGTAAAAAATAAAAGGAAAAATTGCTCTTTTTATTGCTCTATCTCTTATAGAAATTCTTGCTGGAATTATTTCCAATATGCATTATTCGCTAAAGCTTTGCTTATAGACATTTTCAAGTCATTAATTTCTTCTTTGGCTTTATCTTTAGGTTTCCTTTCTTCATAACAGATTTTAATGGTCAGGTTTTTTTTGTTTGTTTGTTTGTTTTTGTTTGCTTATTCTTTTAATCTACTCTTGATTTTGGATATTTTATTAGGGTTTGGATCTGCTAACTTCTGATGGGTGGAGTAGGGGATATGTGGTCTGAGCTAATATGTTTTTATGTCTTTCTGATGTTTTCACAGTTCAGTTTAGGGGTCTTCAAATTTTTGGTATTTGTAAAGTGTAGTAATTCAGGGAAAAGATTATTTCCTGCCTTTCTAGTCTAGCCTCTGTAAGTTCTTAATTCAGGTTTGGATCTTTTGGTTTCTTTATGGTTGAGTCTCAATAGACTACTGCTGAACTCAGTCATTTTTAGCATTGTAGGAGGTTCTACAGGTTCAGAGTGACTGAACTCCTTGTTCCAATTTATCCTTGGTCACTTGCGCTAGTTATTCTAACATAGGCTTAAGTGTAGGACTAAAGATTAGAATTGAGTCTTTGCTTTTCTCTTGGGTTCAGAGTCATACAGCTAAGTTTCTGGTACTTGTTTCTTATTTTGTACCCAGATAGGGCTCTGCTTACTTGTGACTGCTCTCTCCTGTGGAAATATGACCCACACCTGGGTAATGGGTAATAGAGTTACCAAATGAGACCCATCTCTGTACCCAGAACTAGTTCAAGGGACCCCTGGCATCTCTTTCTGCTCCAGTGCTTCTTGACCTGGTGTTCAGTCTCAATGTCCTTACTATCCCATGGTGTAAAATATTCCCTAGTGCTGTTTCTGTGCTATGGTCCTGGTCATCTCCTGCTTCAATAGCTTTTCCAATAAAATTTGGTCTAACCCATTTTTCTAAATAGTCATGGGGGAAGTGTGCCAGGTGAGTGAGACAAAATAAAGAGCTTCCTTTCACTCTGCCATCTTGACACATACATTCTCTCCTTCTCTCCCTCCTTTTCTCTTGCTGTCTCTCTTGTCTCTGTCTCTCTCTGTCTCTCTCTGTCTCTGCCTCTGTATCTCTATCTCTGTCTGTCTCTGTCTTTCTCTGTCTTTCTCTTTGTGTCTCTCATCTCTGTGTCTCTGTCTGACTCTGTCTCTGTCTCTCTCTCATTCTCCTGTTCTCCTGTCTTAAGAAGTTTGACTTAGTCTTACAATATGAGATATTTTCAATGCAGTATTATTTTTCTTTCATTCACTCATTACCAAGTACTTTAATCCTCTCAAATTATTAAGACAAGTTTCTACTTTTGATTGATCAATTGAGATGGAGCATGTTACAATCCTTCCATAGAGTATATTGAGGGTATTAGACTAGACATCCTCCGAAGTTGCTTCTGTCTATATAGCTATGACCTTAAGAACTGATATTCTTCAAAGATATTGTGACAGAGTGGGCATAATGCTGGGCCTGGAGTTAAACAGGACTTGGTTTGATTCTTACTCCTGACATAACTAAATTTGTGACTCTGGGAAATTATCTGACACCTTTGAACTTTAGAAAGTCCCTAGGATATATGTGCATCAGTATTGGAAGTTCCCTACTGACAAAACCACAGTTCTTTTGCTTATGGGGAATAAAACTATTTCAATCAGCTCTCTTAAGTTCTCTAAACTTGATCCAATCTTCTTGCCTTCAAGAACAGCCTCACATGGAATAACTGTCAGCTTGTTCTGATTTTCTGTCCCACAATCTGTTCCTTTATTCCTTGCTTTTAAATTTCTGTTTATATATATATATATGACATGCCCTCACAGTATTTTCCCTCAGCTATTCCTAAGTTTCTAATGCACATTTTCTCTAGGGAAATGGTACAGAGAATCTCACCATTTTACAACCTAACCTTCAGAAAAAGATGAGGCTTCATAGGAGACAAATATGTCAGACAAGCATAAAAGGGATTGCTTTGCATACTTTATTCGTTGATGGCCAGGGTCTGGGTCTAGTGGCAGGACAGAGAGGAGGAGGTAAAGGTGCTATTCACAGATCTGTACCCATATAGTCCCTGGAGGAAAGCAATTTGTAACAGTCAAGGATGATGAGAGAGCAGGGGAGTAACAGAAAGGTAAAGGGTGGCTAAAGCTAGACTTTTCAGGGAATCATGGACCAGAAGAGCAGCAATGTGCCTCTAACCATTCCCTTCACAATCATATATACCATGCAATTTAGGGGTGTCTGGGATAGTGGTTGTGGGGCTGATTCTTTGGCAACTCTTGAGACACGTAAAATCATCCTATAAGTCAGAAAGGTAACATAAATCCCTGTAGGAAATTGGGCAGGGGAGAATTTTCTTTTAAGGGCAGAGGGGGCATCTTGCTTTTTTCTGTTTATAGCTCTAACCCTTAGTATAATGGCTGGCATAAAATAAGAACTTAATAAATGATTTTTACTCATTGAGTGTATGCCTATGTGTGTTTGTGTGTTCATATGTGTGCATTCTGGGAACAATCCTAAGAGTATGGCTAATAGGAAATTGTTCCTTCTTTTAGGATGAAATCTGCCTCTCTGCAATTTCCATCTATTGTTCTGAATTCTACCCTCTGGGATCAAGTGAATCAAGATTAATTCTTCTTTTACATAACAGACTTTATAATGCTTGAAAGCAGCTATCATGTCCTCCTCTAAGCCTTCTCTTCCTCAGGCTTCAACATTTCCACTTCATTCTAAGAATTTTTTGGGGACAGTGGCACAGCGGATAGAGTTCTGGGGTTGAATCAACACGAGTCATCTTCCTGAGGTCAAATGTGGACTCAGACACTTAACTAGCAGTGTGACCCTGGGCAAGTTACTTACCCTATTTGCCTCAGTTTCCTTATCTGTAAAATGGACTGGAGAAGGAAATAGTAAACAATCCCAGTTTCTTTGCCAAGAAACCCCAAATGGAGTCATGAAAAGTCAAAAGGACTGAAAATAACAACAACAAATTTCTTTGCTGCACAAGATTCATTTTTGGGGTATTTGGGCTATTCATAATAATTCTATGAAAACAGGTTGGACCTGTTTTCCACACAGTCATTACCAAGAGACAAGTGGGAATAATTAAACCAAATAGCATATCTCTTCATTGAAAGAGAGAAATAGCATAAATAACCCTTTTAGTTTTCTATACAAAAAGTGGGTTACAGTCTTCCATGTATTTCCAAGCCAGTGGGGAAGGGTGGGAATTAAAAAATAACTGTTGAAAACTAACTTCTGAGGCTAGAAAAAGCTAGAAACCTTTGGCCAACCTTCTACCAACCAAATGAACCTCAGGCAATGGTCTTAGAATGATAGTTACCATTAGTGCCCTATTCCTCCCTAGCTGTCATCTGTGAAAGCTCTGCTTCTGCTGCTTCTCAGATTTACTTTGCCCCTCTGTGCCTTATACAGTTCATAGGAATCATTCTCAACCTAAACTTACTTTAATTTGCCCTTTCATTTCCTATTATACCCATGGAAGGTAGTCACCAAACCACACAAATGACCTTGAAACTTCAAAGAGCTTTAATGGGACACTGGAGGGGGAGAAAACTGGGCTGGTAACTTTCTTTTTTTCTTTTTATTATAATTTTTTTATTAAAGCTTTTTATTTGTATAACATATATATGGGTAGTTCCCCAACATTGATCTTTACAAAGCTTTCCATTATAAATTTTACCCCCAGTCCCCTCCCCTCCCCTAGATGGCAGGAAGTCTACTACATGTTAATAATGTTGAAATGCTTGAGAAGTTATGCAAGAAAAAATCCTATCTACAAGAAAAAAAAGGAATCAGAGAAAGGCAACACAATGCAAGCAAATGTCAATAGAGATCATGAAAATGTTACGTTGTGGTCCATATTTCATTTCCCTCTCTCTGGGTGTATATGGTTTTCTTCAGTGAACAATTGGAACTGGTTTGAGACAATTCTTTGTTGCAGAGAGCCATGTCCATCAGAATTGATCATCATGTAATACTATTGTTGCTGTGTATGATGATCTCCTGGTTCTGCTCGTTTCACTCAGCATCAGTTCATGCAAGTCCCTCCAGGCCTCTCTGAAATCGTCCTGCTGGTCGTTTCTTACAGAGCAATAATATTCCATAACATTCATATACCATAATTTATTCAGCCACTCTCCAATTGATGGGCATCCCTTCAGTTTCCAGTTTCTAGCCACTACAAAAAGGGCTGCCACAAACATTCTTGCACATGTGGGGCCCTTTCCCTCCTCTAAGATCTCTTTGGGATATAGGCCCAGTAGAAACACTGCTGGGTCAAAGGGTATGCACAGTTTGACAACTTTTTGAGCATAGTTCCAAATTGCTCTCCAGAATGGTTGGATCCGTTCACAGTTCCACCAACAATGTATTAGTGTCCCAGTTTTCCCACATCCCCTCCAACATTCATCGTTATCTTTTCCTGTCATTTTAGCCAATCTGACAGGTGTGTAGTGGTACCTCAGAGTTGTCTTAATTTGCATTTCTCTGGTCAATAGTGATTTGGAGCAACTTTTCATATGACTAGAGATGGTTTTAATTTCATCATCTGAAAATTGTCTGTTCCTATCCCTTGACCACTTATCTATTGAAGAGTGGCTTGAATTCTTATATATATATATATATATATATATGAGACAATTCTCTATAAATTTTAGAAATGAGGCCTTTATCAGAACCATTAAATGTAAAGATGATTTCCCGATTTGATGCTTCCCTCCTAATCTTGTCTGCATTTGTTTTGTTTGTACAGAAACTTTTTAACTTAAGATAATCAAAATTATCCATCTGGTATTCAATTAGGAGTTCCAGGTCTTCTTTGGACATAAATTTATTCCATCTCCACAGGTGTGAGAGATAAACTATATTACATTCCTCTAACTTGCTTACAAAGTCCCTCTTTATATCTAGATCATGAACCCATTTAGATCTTATCTTGGTATGTGGTGTTAGGTATGGGTCAAGCCCTAATTTCTTCCACACTAGTTTCCAATTTTCCCAGCAGTTTTTGACAAATAGTGAGTATTTATCCCAAAAGCTGGGGTCTTTGGGTTTATCGAATACTAGATTGTTAAGGTTATTGCCTAGATTGTCCTGATATCCTATCCTGTGCCACTGATCGACTACTCTATTTCTTAGCCAGTAGCAAACGGTTTTGATGACTGCTGCTTTATCATATAGTTTTAGATCTGGTACAGCAAGGCCACCTTCATCTGCCTTTTTTTTTCATTAATCCCCTTGAGATCCTTGACCTTTTGTTCTTCCAAATGAACTTTGCTACTATTTTTTCTAGATCTGTAAAATAATTTCTTGGGAGTTTGATTGGTATGGCACTAAATAAGTAGATTAGTTTGGGTAGTATTGTCATTTTTATTATGTTCGCCCTGCCTACCCATGAGCACTTAATATTTTTCCAATTGATTAGGTCTGATTTTATTTGTGTGGAAAGTGTTTTGTAATTTAGTTCATATAGTTTCTGACTTTTCCTTGGCAGATAGATTCCCAAATATTTTATCCTATCATCTGCTATTTGGAATGGAATTTCTTTTTGCATCTCTTGCTGCTGAACTTTGTTGGTAATATGTAAAAATGCTGGTGATTTATGTGGGTTAATTTTGAATCCTGCCACTTTGCTAAAGTTGTGAATTGTTGCTAGTAGTTTTTTAGTTGAGTCTCTAGGGTTCTCTAAGTATACCATCATGTCATCTGCAGAGTGATAATTTGATTTCTTCATTACCTACTCTGATTCCTTTTATCTCTTTTTCTTCTCTTATTGCTAAAGCTAACATTTCTAATACAATATTGAATAATAATGGTGACAGTGGGCAGCCTTGTTTCACTCCTGATCTTATTGGGAATGGTTTTAGTTTGTCTCCATTACATATGATGCTTGCTGATGGTTTTAAATAGATGCTACTGATCATTTTAAGGAAAAGCCCATTTATTCCTATACTCTCTAGTGTTTTTAATAGGAAAGGGTGTTGGATTTTGTCAAAGGCTTTTTCTGCATCTATTGAGATAATCGTATGGTTTTTGTTAGTTTGGTTATTAATATAATTAGTTATGCTGATAGTTTTCCTAATATTGAATGGGCTGGTAACTTTCGTACCAAATTTCTGCCACCAAAATTGGCAAGGATAGGGTGGGGAAAGGCTCTTACTTACTTATACTTTGATGAAAGGGTTTGATACCCTCATCATTTTGGTACACTTTGCTGAACACACTCCTGTTTGTTGATGTTCTTCCTAAAATGTAGAATCCAGGCTTGAAAATAGTAACCCATGTGTGGTCTGATGAATGGGTATAACAAAAATCACCTCTCTTGTTTTACTTATTATTTTAATTGATATCTATGGTTTTTGTATCCTGTATGTTTTCCAAAATCTCTTTCTTCCTTTTCTTTTCCAGAGATCCATGCCTTATAACAAAGAATGAAAAGAGAAAAAAAATCATTTTAGCTAATTGGATATACTTCTATATTATGGGTATAGAATATAATATAGCACGTGATTAATGACTGCTAAATTGAATTTTACCAGCAAGTAAACTAAATAACACATCAACTAAGTCCAACATTGTCTGCAATGTTCCACAGTTATGTTAGCCCATCTTTTCAAAGAAGGAAGGATACGCCATTTTAAAAAGATACTTTGCTTCTAGGAATGCAGCTTAAGCTTAATATAAGTATGTGTGTATCTGTATTTATATATGTCATACTCATGATTAATGTAAATTGATCATGCTGTTCTCTAAAATTCTCAGGTCTTTTTCTTATTAACTACTTATTAGCCACACTCTTCCCATTTTTAGTTGTCTAGTTAACTTTGTGAACCCCTATTTAGAACCTTACTTTATTATCCCTGTTATTTATAATTTTATTGTATTTAGTCTATTTTTCTTGCCTTTCAAGATAATTTCTCATTGTGATTTGTTATATAACATGCTAATTATGCCCCCATCTTCTTGATATCAGCAAGTTTTATAATCATGGTATGGGATTTCTTGATCAGTCATAATAATTGAAAAAAATGTTGGGCAAAGCTGGACTGGGGGTAGATCTCTTGGGTTGCTCCACTAGATTTCATCATCCAGGTTGGCACTGACCTGTTAATTACCACTTTCTAAGTCTATTTATTTAACCAGTTCCAAATTCTCTTAACTATAATATCATCAGTATAGCCTTGTCTTAATTTTTTTTTCACAGGGTGTCATGATAAATTATATTTAATATTTTGAATACTGGGTCTATGACAATATCCTGATCAATCTGTTTTGCAAAAGGAAAAAATATGTAAATTAGGTTATGCGATATGATCTGTTCTTAATGAACTCTTATCAGTTTTTAGTGATCACCAATTGACTTTCTAAATGCTTACATATCATCCTTTTAATAATTGGTTCTTGAATTTTCATTTATTAAATGCCTATTATGTATTAAATATTCTGCTAAGTCCATCCTTAAAATTAGAAAAAAATTATTTTTTCTCATTATCTTATTTTTATTTTTCTTCTCTATCTCACGGTATCTGTATTTCTTTCCCCCTTCACAGACAAACTTAGGGGGGAAATCCATTTAAATCCTATTTTTTCATCTAACTCACTTCTCAGCAATCTGTAATCATTTAGACTTCTGACTCTATCATTTGATTGATATTTTTCTCTAAAAGGTCACCAAAGATCATTTTTCCCTCTCCCTAAATTCAGTGCTCTTTTCTGTGGTCTCATCTTTCTTACCCTTTATACCATATGTGACACTGCTCATTCCTCTCTTCTAGTTTTCATGATACAATTCTACCAAGTTTCTCCTCTTACCTTTGTGATAATTTTTTCCCTCTACCCAGGATGTTATCAACGTCTGTTTGCAGATGTAGCCTAGGACTGAGACTATCTTTTTCTTTTCTCTTTACATTCCCCCCCCCTCGATGATATCATTCTCTCTTTTGGGTTAAAATATCAGTTCTATGCAGATGACTCCCAAATATTCACACCCAACTTTCATCTCTCTCTTGAATTCCACTGCCACATTTCCAAATGAAAATCTATCCCATAGTTTTCTCAGATTTAACATGGCCAATACAAAATTCATCATCTTTTCCCTATAATCACCCTACTTTCCATCTTCTATATTTCTACTGAAGACAATGTCCTTTTCCCTTTCTCTACTCCTGATGCTTTGTTCTAATTTAATGCCCCATATCCCATCATCTGCCAATATCTATTCATTCTAAACCCTTTCATCTTTCACATTCATCTCCTTCTCTTTCTATTTGCACTACAATCATCCTAATTCATGTCTATCACTTCTCCTTGGACTCTTTCAATAACTTCCTAATCTTTGTTCCTTTCTCCAGCCTTTCTCCTCTTTAATCTATCTTTCATAAATTGCCAAGTAGATATTCTTCAAAAAAAAAAACAAATTTAATTATGATTCATCTGCTCAAGAAGTTTTAGTGCTCCCCAGTTGTCTGTGACTAGGTGACCTGGAGTGCCAGGCCTGGAGTCAGGGAAACTCATCTTCCTCACTTCAAATCTGACCTCAGACACTTACTGTGTGATCCTGCGTAAATCACTTAGCCATTTTTGCTTCAGTTTCCTCATTTATAAAATGATATGGAGAAGAAAATGGCAAAGCACTCCAGTATCTTTGCCAAGAACCCCAAAAGGGGTCACGAAGAGTCTGACATGACTGAAAAGCAATTGGATATTTAATCTAATCTAAAATACAACATCAACATGTTTGGCATTGGAGGGAAGAACTTTAGAGTGTTAATGCAGACTTATTATTCCAGGCTGATTTTACATTATCTCTTCTCATGTATTCTACATGTTCAATCAAACTGGGCTAGTTGATATTCTTCATACTTTCCATCTGCTACCTCTTTGCCTTCATGTGGGTTGTCTTCCATGTTTGGAATGTTCTCTCTTTTCATTTCTGCATCTTGAAATACCTCCCTCCCTTCAGGACTTAACTGAAATGCCAACTCTTTAAAAAGGTTTTTCTGATTCCACCAGAGGTAAATGTTCCTCCTAAAAGTTGCTTTGCATTTATTATATAACTATATCTATATAGTTAATTTATATCTATGAATGTTATTTTGCCCTAGTAGAATACAAGGGTGGGAGTTTTTATTTTGTAACCCAAGTGCCTATCACAAATCCTGGCATATAAATGCTTATAAATACTAGTTGAGGGCTAGCTAGATGGCATAGTGAATAGAGTACCCATCTCTGGAGTTAGGAGGACCTGAGTCCAAATGAGACCTCAGACACTTAACACTTCCTAGCTGTGGGGACCCAATTGCCTCAAAAAATACTGTTTGAATTGAATCAAACTTTACTAGATATTGAAGTCAAGATTGTTGGCTAATACTCTGAGCAATCTGTTGTCTCTTCTTTTTGGAAAAGACTCTGTGGTATAGTTCTTATCCTCCATGATTTTTCAAATATTCCGGGTAGTAGCTTTGCTTCCAATCAGTTGTTAATCACCTCTGCAGGATCTATTAGTACCCTTGCATGGTATCTGAGAATCACTGAAAGGAGTTATTGTGAGTACTTTCTAATTTATCTTGGATTTTTTCTTTATCTTTTCTAAACCTGCTTGTTCTTCATTACTTAGTCTGATTTGTCATATTTCTGACACTATTCTAAATGACTAGGGCACTTTGCATTTGTCTTTTCTTATCTACCCTGGTTTCTAGCCTCTCTACTTGCCTTTATAAAAATCAGTGTTGGTCATTGACTACCTTATGTATCTGTATCAAAATTGTCCCTAGAACATGGACAGAGGTAATAATTGGAAGTAACCCAGAGGCACCTGAGTATGTACTCTACATATACTCCAAAGTGTACTAGATTATGAACTTTATCTTTATATTTACCTAGTTTACTTATAATTGTTTTTTTCTAAGGGACTTATGGGTCTACTTACCTTAGAGCAATACATTTGTAGAACTCTCCAGACCTCTTTGTCTAACTCATTATAAAATTCTACAGACTCTAACCACTTCAGGCTCCTCCAAATCAGTCTGTTGTTTGAGGATGAGAAAAAAAAGGTTCTTGTGTTTCCTTCATTTTCCAGGAACAAAACAAGACAGAGACCCAAGGGTAGCCAAGAAACAGGAACACATGTTTCTCTTTGTCTGTTTATTGGAATGAAGGGTTCAATCATGATTTCTACTGCTGTTATGGTAAGGGAGTGGCTGCATTTCTCAGTTAATACATGGCACATAGGAACAATGCAATTGGTGAAGCCTTGTGGGTACAGAATTAGATTTTCCTGGTGTACTATAAGATGATAATGATGTAGGATGGACATTCTTGAATATGAATCTTAAAAGATAAAACAGAAATTTTACAAATGCACAATGCTGCTTGGGGGAAAGTGGCTGTTTGTGGTGTTAGACTTAGAAAAGTTAAGTATTAACCTTGAAAATATTTTGTTAGTGCCCCATTTCAGGGGTTTTGGGGAACAGATCAATAAATGTTCAAGTTCCAGGTGCTTAGAACAGCCATTCTCCTATTGTCTTGTGTGTTTATGGGTCTACAACCATAAGGATCATTGCAATGCCAGACACAATGGATAAAATACTATGAGCCCTGGAGTTAGGAGTTCAAATCTGACCTCAGACATTTGACATTTACTAGTTGTGGGACTCTCGATAAGTCATTTAAGCCCAATTGTCTCATCAAAAAAAAAAGCATTTCAGATCTGCAGATCTTTCTGAACTGGTTGTGTTTATCTGCATAGATCCATTCTCTTCTCTTTCACAATGAAACAGGCAGACTGAAATAAGGTAAGTATAATTCTTGTTCCTTATTCCATTTTATAATTGGAAACACACTAACACACATACATAGAATGAGAGAGAGAAAAAGAGAGAGAGAGAGAGAGAGAGAGAGAGAGAGAGAGAGAGAGAGAGAGGGAGGGAGAGAGAGAGAGAGAGGCAGAGACAGAGACAGAGACAGAGACAGAGACAGAGACAGAGGGATGGAGGCAGAGGGACAGAGACAGAGACAGAGAGGTGGATTGGGAGAGAAAGACAGACAGAGACAGAGACACAGAAAGAAACGGGAAGAGTAAGACAGAGCAAGAGAAAGACAGAAAGAAACATGCATAGAAAGAAACACAGAAACAAAGACAGAGATACAGAAACAGGCACACAGAGATACAGAGAGATAGGGCTTTGGAATCTCTATTGGGACTTTAGTTACTTGTACTTTTCTAAGGAAAAAAATCTTTGTTGCTGTTTCTGTAAACACTTCTTTGAACTCTGTCTGCAGGGAAGGAGGGAAGGAAGGAGACAAATTAGAAGGGTTTTCACCTTTGTAAAGGGTTGGATTTAGGGATAAAGATTCATGAACAGCCTCTGTGATATGACATGTGAATAATACTTCTGGCAATCCAATTAAATTGCTAACAATAATAATGATTTTGGCATAAGGCATGTTAGCTGGGAAGGGAGAAAAGGAAGCGTCAGGAAGAGTAGGACTCTCTGGAGAATTCTTGAAGAAGCTACCTGGGGAGACAAAAGTCACACACAGGAAACAAATAGAGACAATTAACTGAGAAGTAGTGTGGGAGTAGGATATAGACTGCTGACTTTGGAATCAAGGGATCAAGTTCTTCTGACACAAAATAGATGTGTAACCCTCTGCAGGTCACATCACCTCTCTGTTCTGAGGGAAGATCTGCACAGGTCTATACCCAAACAACAAATGAGCAAAATAAAGTTCTAAATCAATGGTTTAAAATCTGTTAGAATATGAGAACCCTCTTAAAACATCAAATTAACATAATAACATGATAGTGACTCTTGTACTATTTGAGTCCATTGATTGAGAAAATATATGATAGCCAAAATTTACTTTGAATTTCAGTAATGTCTTTAAATGAATTTGTATTTCTGCAATCACAATAGCATTTGCATATGTCTGAAGAAAATCATATTGCATATATGCATGATATTTTATTTACTCAGTCTACAGAAGGTATATTCCCTTATTTGTTATTCTGATCCCCAATGCATACTTTGTAGGAGCTAAGCAAAGTTTAAATAGCAATGACTGATTCACATAGAGTTTTGTGGGCCATTCCTAATAACCTTGTTCTATTCCTCAACCCCATCCTCAGTAGATCTGAAGGCACAGACTCAGGTTGGGAACCTCTGTACCATGAGTCCCATATAAGTACCATTAAAATTCATTTCTTCCTGATAATGCCCCTTTAAATTTCATTTCGCTCCCCTTCCACTTCTGTTAACATATCACTTGGCTGGCACTGATGGTTCCCTCTTGAGTGGTACTGGGAGATGGTAGGAGGCGGAGTCTCGGATGCCACCTGCCTCATTTAACCAGGGACTTAGGGTGGCTGATTAGCTCAATGCCTCATCTTCAATTAGGAAAGCCGCTAAAAATGCCACCAGAGAGCCTTGGCCCAGACAAGGATGTCTACAAGCTGCCTGTTTGCTAATGCTGGGCTGCCGGGGTTGATTGATACTTGTTTTGCAATTCCTTCCGTCAGCATCAGCGCTCTCCTGTCCAGCCATCTGTTTCCCACCAACAAGAGACATATTGGCTTAGATCCCTGCTCTCCTGCTAGATTAGAAATCTGGCCAGCAGGAGAGCAGAGTTAACTATAGGGTAGGTGTAGGGTGTGGGGGTGGAGGCAAGGGACGGATTGGCCTATACAGCTTTGGGTTGTGAAATCAGAACTCTTGGACAAGGCCATGGAAACTGGCTGATTACCTACTCTTCTCTAAGAAGCACATCCTTGTTTCGGTTCCTATAAAACTCCTTTTCCATTTCTCATCTGCATCATCTCATTTTTACTCATCAGAAAAGGATGACACTTTATTTTCAGAAATAAAACCATGAACCATTATGTAGGCTCTTATCACCTATTTTGTGCCCAACCCTGTGTGCTAGACTCTAAGGAGGAATGTAACAGTACACAGGGCATGGTTCCTGCCTCCGGAGAACTTTTATTTTAATAAGACATGTCTGCATGAAACAGTAGAAGACAATATTCCATTTCCTCAAGTGCTGATCATGCAAATCTGGACAATAAATAAGAGTTAAGAAAACAAAAAAAAATTCCTAACATTTAGTCAGTGATGGTTTTCCTCTAACTTCCACTCACGGTTTTTAATTCTGCCTTTTGGAGCCAATAGAACAATAATTTTTCCATATAACATGCATTATATAATTTATCTCCAACTAGCTAATCTTTGTATTCCATGCTTAGCAAGGTCTTTAGATAATGCATTTGATTTATCACTGAAGTGATATTTCTGCATTATGACCTCACACCTGACAGGCAAAGACTTAAAGGCAGTTATGACATCCCTCTCAACAAGACTTCTCCTTGTGTGACATATTCTTCAGTCTCTTCACCATAATAATTGTCATTCTGTGGCTTATCATGTGACAGCCCTCAAAACTCCTGGTTTGCCAGGGAAGAATATAGTGAAACTATCACCTTCCTGTTTTGATCATTATCCCTAATGTCACTAGTTATATAGCTGCCATGTCACACCTGTAGCTCCATAGTTATTTATTCTAAGATCCAAAATTAAATGGCTGCTTTGACTATATTCTTCTTATTGTCAGCACCTGGGATTCACCTGGTGGAAGTATACTGGGAGGAAAAGTTCAGGTAAAGAAAAAAAATAGCCCTTTAACGCTTTAACCTTTGTCACTAATGAGAAAAGCAAGGTGAACAGCATGAACAAAAGCATCTCCAACTGTCTATTAGTCATCTTGAAGTGGATGTTCTTTAGATTATTTTAAACTCAACATGTCCAAAACTGAAATCATTATCTTTCCCCCTAAATCCTTTCCTTTTCCTCTCTTTCCCATTACTTTCAAGGAAACCACAATCCTCCCAGTTATTCAGGCTCTACACCTAGTTAGTGTCATTCCTAATTCCTCACTTTCTCTCACTGCCCATTCCTATATTCATCAGTTGTCAGGTTCCATCAAATATACCTTCCTAACATCTCTAAGATGTGCCCCTTTATGTCCTCTGACACTATAATACTTGGTGCAGGCCTTTATTGCCTCACAACCAGACTATCGCCCAGTCACAAATCTTGCCCTGTTCAAATCAATCCTCCACTCAGTTGTCAGACTCGTTTTCCTAAAGCCAAATAACCCTCCTTTCAATAAATTCCTGTACCTGCCTATTATCTCCAGGATCAAATATGAAGTCCTTTGTTTAGCTTTTAAAGCCTTTGCAGGGATGTGCTAGAACCAGCTCTAACCTGCTGTGACCTTATTGTGAAATTTTCAGTACGAAAAATTACATTTCATTTACACTTCAGAAATTTACAAAAGCTACAAGCCAAAGCTTGATTTATTGTTTTTTGATTGTTTAGACTTAATAAAATGTTAATGATGCAGGTTAAAGTTATAAATTGTGTGTATATGACTCCTCCTGAACCCTTTGTCACTCCACTCCTAGTCTAGGTATTGAGTATTAACGAGGGTACCCCTCTATTTCTCCTCTACGTCGTTGCTTAAGCTCAGCTGGAGGACAGTAGAAGGCTCAGGAAATGATGACATCAAGAGGCTGGCAGCCTGATGATAGCAGGGCAATAATAATAATTGACATTTATATGTCACTTTGAGAATTGCAAAGGAGTTACGGAAGGAAGGAAGGTAGGAAAGATGGAAGAGACATTTGATTGGGTTAGTCTGGGGGTCAGTGACCTCTTGAGCCCTGAGTGTCACCAGTTGTGGCTCATCAGTGCTTTATTTATCTCAATATAACTGAAGTATTGGTTGAACTCTCCAGAGCTCCTTCCCCCTCACTCTGGGCCTGTGGGCCCTTGAAGCCTATGATAGTATTATCTAAGTTCTGACAATTGCAAAGGTGTGAAGGAATTGACTTCTGCATTTGCAAGCATTTGGGAGTATCTAAACTAGTTAAGGCACAGATCTTTCTCCACACTTAATCAAATAATTTTTTGAGAACAAAGAACAACAACAACAACCAATAATTTCTATTCTACAGGTTTTCTAGTCCTGGGTAGTGATGGTGACCATGATGTTCTGGACCATTCATTCATTGCCCATTGTTTCAGAAAGGTGACAGCTGAGGCTCCCTTAAGATCACAGGTCTAGAACTGCAAGGAATATTAGACACTGTCTACTTCAGTTCCCTCATGTTTGATGAGGAAACTGAATTATAAGAAGGTGATTGTCCTACAATTCTAAGTGATAATAGCATTCTTGATGATTTGGCTCCAGAACCAATGAAGACCTGGGAAGGAGGTTGGATATAATGGGGAAGAAAGATGGAAAACAAATCAAGATTAAAAAAATTGAGAAGCATAAGATAAGTATTTTTAAAAAGATAAATGATTCCCTTCTTTCTCACCAAAGAAAATCAATCTCCCAGTGCTCAACTGGTGCTCCCTAGAGAGGAAACAGTTATATGCACCCAAGCTGGGGAGCGGTGCCCTGATAAAGTTTTTTGCTCCCCCAGATCAGTCCTTTACTCATCAGCCATGCTGAAGGAAATACTTTGAAGTCCTTTTATTCTCCCTTTGCTCTTAAGAAAGAATAAAAAAACCAACAGCTCAGGCATTCTTTTTCCTTCCCTTCCTCTCCCTGTTGTCCCTCCTCCCCCCACCACACTGTCTCTCTCTTTATCCCTTCACACCAAACACTTTCAAAGTTAATTTCAAAAAGCTGGGAACACTTGATAGTTTTAATTAATCCTATGCCTGGGGAAATATGATTTTGTGCATCCGAGGCCTCTCAGCTTCTCTCGATAGATGACGGTTTGTTCTGGATGATTCCAGTGTTTCCAATTTAGCTGTGATTATACCACCAATTTGTTTGTTTATTTGTTTGTGAGTTTATTTATTATCTCAAAGAGAAGTTAATCTTGATACATAGATCAGAGAAATGCATTTCATTCTTCCTAATAATACCTTCTATCCAAATATTGCTTTACACTTTCATGCTCTCTATATCTTCACAATAGCCCTCCCAAGAAGCAAAATATGTATGGGTGGTTTTATTATTCCCATTTTAGAGATGAAGAAGCTGAGTCATAGAGAGGTTTAGTAGTTTGCCCATGAAAATACAACTTTTTTGGGGGGAGGGGATGGAGCTGGATGTTCTAACTCCTAGTTGCTATTCGGAAGCAGTCTAGTGGAGTAGAAAGGGTAACAGATTTGGAGTTAGGTGAGAAATGACTTCTAATTTTGCCTCTCAAATGTTAATCAGTCAATAAACATTTTATTAACTATGTACTATGTATCAGGGGCCGTGCTAAGTGATGGAGATATAAAAGAAGGCAAAAGGCAGTCCCTGCTCTCCAGGTTCTCATCGTGTAATTTGGGAAATATCATGTAAACAACTGTGTACAAACAAGATATATTCAGGAAAAATTGGGAGTAATCTAACAGAAAAAAAAAAAACAACTAGCATTTAGGAAGATTGCCAAAAGCTTCTTGCAGAAGGTAGAAGTTTATCTGGGACTTCAGGGAAGCCAGGAGGAAGATATGAGGGGGAGCTTATTCTAGTCTTGGGGACAGCCAGTGAACACACCCAGATCTGAGAGATTGCTTTAAAAGGCCAACATCATCCAATCACAGAGTACTTAGATTAGTAAAGAGGAAGCTGGGCCACTAGGTAGCACAATAATGCACAGGAGGGCTGGACTTGGAGCTCAGACATTAGCTGTGTGGCTCAGGTAAGTCATTTAACTGTTTACCTCAGTTTCCTCATCTGTAAAATGGAATAGAGAAGGAAATGGCAAAGTACTTGACATGACTAAAAATGACAAAAGTGAAAGGTAGGAGCAGGGATGATTTTTGAAAGGCTTTGAATGGCAAACAGAATGTTTTATATTTGATCCTAGAACTGGTAACATACCAGCTTTGTAACAAGGGGCAAATCATATAACCTCTGTAAGCTTCAGTTTCTTATTTGTGGAGATAATAGTACTTATCTTGGAAGGTTGCTACAAGAGGCAGACAATATCAAGTATATAAAGTGCTTTGTGAACTTAAAAGTAGTATAAATATATTAGTTATTATCCTTTCTAACAAAACATGCTCTTCTACCTGAACTAATCTCTTTAGAAAAGGATATAAACAAGATCCTATTCAGGACAGTGGTAGAAAAGGAGGTTAAGCTTGAAGCTATCTGCTTGGCCAGTTGTCCATCATCTTCTTATAATCGCATTCCACTGTCAAATGGTGACAAGAATAAACTTAGTTCAGCTTTCAAGAAAGGCTTTCCAGCCAATTTGCTGTAATTGCAATGAATTTCTACCTATACCATTTAGGGGATCAAAGATTTCACTTACTCAAAATGGTGACTGTGGATTCGTGGCACTTATTCATGATAACATAATGCCATGGATCGGGCACTATATTATCCACAGACAATAAAGGGGCTTGCATTTTGGCAGTGTCATGAATATATTATATGTTAAACTATTATATTCTGGGTGATGGGAAAAAAATCCCCAAACTTTAATTGCATGTCACTATTCTTCTTATTCCTTCCCTTCTTTGGGAAGAAGAAAAAAAGATACAAAGCTAGCTAAATGAATGTGAGCGGAATGTCCAAAAAGCCTACCATGAAATTAGGTTTTCTGACTGCTAGAAGCATACCTGGAGTTGTATAGTAGGTGAATGAGCTTTTTCCATCAGATTTAGTTGGGTAAATCACAAATCACAAGAGGGTATTCTGGAGCAAAAAAAAATGTCATTCTCAAAGAGACCAGAAAGAAAAGTAGGGACATGAATAGCTAACTCACAAGGTAGAAAGTGAGAGGAGATTTTATATTTCTAGATGATAATTTTTGATATAGGAACACTGGCCTGTTGGTCAGGCTGGTAAAATATATATAAGGGACATAAGGATGCTTATATACTTTGTTTTGTCACCAGTGTTGGGGATATATATCCACATAGATTTGTTTAGATGTGGCTTGAAGACAAGCATGAATAGATATCTCTAGAGTCTTCTTTATTCCATCCTTCTTCTTACTTTGATTCCAGTCAGGAGAAGATGAGGAGGTTTGGATCAGGAACCTGACATTCTGTTCTCAGAGAGAGTTTACTTGATTCAAATTACAGCTATCCTTCCCCTTCCCCAATATTAGGAATATAGGGAAAATAATTTTTAGGTTCAAGTGGAGCTCCTGATTGCTATATGTGAATGCAGAAGGTATGTTCTTAGGCTTGACTTTCTTAATCCAAATATCAATTCACAACAAATACTCATAACAAAAAATAAATGAACTCATTTATTCAGCTTATAGCAATAGAAATCAGAGTAGTTATGAGACTGTACCAAACAATACAGAGTGAATGAGCTTTACTAATGGGCATGAGATATCTCAGTTCAACCAAAGGAGAAAATTCTGTATTTCACCCAAGGGGAAATTTCCTAAGGTCTCTAACATAGTAAACTAGGGATAGAGATATGAAAGGTATCCAGGTGGTGCACTGGAAAGAGCGTTGGACCTAAAGTCAGAAAGATTCATCTTTCTGAATTCAAATCAGAGACTTACTAGCTGTGTGATCCTACATAAGCCACTCAATCCTGTTTGTCTCAGTTTCCTCAACTGTAAAATGAGCTGGTGAAGGAAATAGCAAACACTTCATTGTCTTTGCCAAGAAAACCCTAAAAAAGGTCACAAAGAATTGGCTATGACTAAACAACAATAACAAAGAACATGATCAGAGTGCCAGCTCCTCTACCTGTCATTTTCTTCCCAAAGTTTTTTTTTTCCCTTTAGAGACCTGAAGCAAGTCTAGAAACATGTACTTTTTGGTCTAGAATTAGAAGGCAGAAGAGCAGAATTTTTCTTCTTTCAAACTGTCATCAACTCTTACTCTTATGAAGGTGAAGAACATTGAGTAATCAATCTCCATCAATATGAAGAGTCCCATGCAAATAAACAGTTGCATAATGTTTTGCAAATCTAATTGGAATGACATTAAACTTTTAAACAGGAGGGGAACAAGAGAGAAAACTACCTATGTCTATACATCAAAGTAGATTTCATAAAGAATAATTACAATTTAAGAACAATAGGAATATCCAGAAATTTCCAGACAACAATCCAAAAAGAGAAGCCACTAAACTCAAGACTTCTGCTGTTCAAACACAAATGCACAAAGTATGGGCAACATACAAAGTAAACTAAAGATCCTATTGCATGGTAGCTAATTTGACCCAAATAGGTCAAACTGGAAAAGACCAAGACATGCTAAATTGAATCCCATGACTGTAACATAATTTTGGAAAGATATACTTTACTCAAGAGACGTGGAATAGGAAAAAGATATGGGTGTGGAGTAACACTGCATATTAAAGGAATACGTTCATGTGAGGAAAATTTGGAACTTAGGGAAATGTAGAGGAAAAGCATGATGGAAAGTACTTGGCTACGGATCAATGAAGGAAGAAATAGAAGAAATGTTGTTTTTGGTGTATATTGCCCATTATCTGGTTAGAAAGAAGAGACAGATGAAGAGTTTTTCAAACAAATCATGAGTAGCCTAGAGACATGCTATGATAGTATAACAAGTGGATTTCAAAGGGTTTGGGAAGTCAGTTTCTGGAGCCCCCTTCTACTTGTCCCAGGTTCAGTGTGGCTGTTTTGAATAATCAATTACCCAAGTCATGGCCTGATTACTTCACTCAGTATAATATTCTTTATCACTAGACCATGAAGGTATGACCAATTCAATAACTAAAGCATTTAATTGTGGCATAAAAACAATACAAATAATGAGAAAACTAAATGGTAGAATTATTCTCTTCACACATACATAAATGAGTGCAACCCCTTTTAGGTTACAGCAGGACTATATTCTATCTAGCAAAGTGGGAGACAGACAGTTCCTTCAGAATTGGCAATTGTAAAGGCAAATTCTTAGGCTTCAGGGCTGTATACATCATGGAATTGATAGGCTGGAAAGGAGAAAAAAACCTTGGGGGTGGCCACAGCTTGCATCCATATCCCTACTGAATGTCACAGATCTCAAAACCCTGCTTTTTAAACCTTCTGCCTCTGAGAAGACTCCCCATGAATTAGAGAATTTGCCTTCATGCCATCACACTGTAGTGAGAAGCAAATCCTTCTGGGAAATGTAGTTCAGACATTTTTCCTTGATAAGCAATGCTCTTTCATCCTAAAGCATTATGGGACTTGAAATACCAGTGTAGAATGGGGATTTCTCTTCTCAGCTACATCCACTACACTGGTTATAGGGAATTTCAATCATTTAGACACCATTGGCACTTTCTCTCTGCCAACAGCAGAGTAGCTAACTATTCCTTGATATACTGTAATGTTAAATTCATTATCCTCTAGATGGAGGACTCTATGAAGGATGCTACTCTTTCAACAAAAAGAATTTGGATTGGAAATGATGGGTGTCATGGAAGGAAGTGACCATTTAATCTTAGAATAGGGAAACAGGATAATTGAAATATGTGGACACAAAACACATAGATACACATATATATACATGCATACATATGCATGTACAAACTCAAACATATGTATGTATGCAAGAATATAAACATGATGGTCAGATTTCAAAAGTTTCAGAGAAAGTGTAAATAGGATCCTGTGGATTAGAAGTCAGATGGACCAGACAGATAGATCTCAAGGAATACATCATCAAGTAATATCATTAACAAGCATTTATTAAGTACTTCCTATGGCTTAGACACTGCTAAATTCTGGGAATACAATGAGAGTCAAAAATAGTCCTTGCTCTCACAGAGTTCCCATTCAAAGGTGCAGAGGGGAATAAAATGATGACAAATTATGTTCAAATAAAATAGAGAAAGGATAAATTGGGGTGTTCTTAGAGGAAGGGAGGGTGCTAACATTAAGGAATGATTACGAAAGGCTTCATATAGAAGGTAGAGTTTTAGCTGACACTTGAAGGAAGTCAGGGAAGCAGGAAGAATATCCCAGGGATAGGGGACAGCCAAGGAAAAGTCTGAAAGTTTAGTGATAGAATACTTTGTGCAAGGAACAGCCAGGAGGCCAGTATCATTAGATCCTACAGTATATGGGGGAATAAATCATCAAAAGACTAGAAAAGTAGAAAAGAGCTTATGAAAATCTTTAAAAGGAAACAAGAATTTATATTTGATCTTGGAGATGATAGGAATCCACTAGAAGTTATTGAATAGGATATAGGAAGGGAACATGGTCTGGCCTACACTTTAGGAAGATCACTGGATATAGGATGAACCAGATCTAGTAGCCCACTATAGCAGTGGTCTAGGTGGGAGGTGATGAGGACCTGGATGACCAGGGTGGTGGTAGTTTCATAGGGGAGAAGAGGATCTATTGGGTAGATGTAATGAAGGTAGGATTGATAGGACTTGAAGGAAGAAAAAGAAAGAAAAGAAACAATTCTAAAGAGGAATAGAGGGAGTTAACTAAAAACATTGATATTTCATTTCCCAACTTAAAAAAGTACAGAAGATAGAAGTAGAGGCAAGGACTATAAAAGTGTGGTTGAATCCTATAAAAGGATTGTCAGGAATCTGAAATTCACAACAAGCTGAAACTAATGAGGAAAAATAATCACCAAAAAAGTTTCTTTTTTTTAGCCATGTAAGAGATGATCAAAGAGGTCATAGGAAAGCTACATTGAATGGTTGAAAGAAGGGAGAGATGTTCAAGTCTTATCTTCTGAAGCTCTTCCAAGAATAATCATCTTTACATTGGAAAGAATTGAACAAAAGTGACTAATAGAACTTGATACTCATGATAAGTGGAGAGACAATAAGAGACAACATATTTGCCAGAGAGTTCAGTCACCTAACTCAGATCAATTTTATGCCTGAGTACTAAAGAACCAAGTCAAGAATGATCTTTGAAAAATAGTATAGAATGTGGACTTCCTTCCGGGGGTGGAGCCATGGTGGCAGAAATCTGACAGGAGTCTCTGTAACCTCCTCTAACCTCCCCTCAAACCAACAACATATGAAGGCTCTAGACTGATTCTGAAGCAAAAAAATCCACAATATCTGGAGAACAACACGATTCTAGAAGAAGATACTCTGGAAGAACCTCAAAACAGGTCTGTTTTAATTGGGCAGGGGGGTGGTCTATTGAACCCAGACTGCAGCACAGGGAGACCGGGGCAGGGAGCTGGAGCAGGGAGCTGGAACAGGAGTCGGAACAGGAGTGGGAGCGTTGTGCTTTTCACACACCTGGGAGTCTTCTGAGGGCCTCTTGGAACAATTTGTCCTGATTGTGGGCAGGTGGTTTGGAGGGTCTGCCTTTTGAGGGGGATAGATTGTGAACCACTGAACCCCTGATGAGCATCGGACCTAGCTGCCATTACACAGCACCTTAAAGCAATCAATCAAACAACAGGACTGATAAGCACCAGAAATAATTCAATCAGCAGAACCGCCCCAGGGTGAACTAAAGCAGAACTGCCCAGCCCCTGACATAATTCAATCAGCAGAACTGCCCAGTTCCTGAAATAACTCAGTCAGCAGAACTGCCCCAGGGCTAATTAAAGCAGCTGTCCCACCTTTGCCCTAAACAGACTTCACACCTTTAAAAAAAAAATGAATAAAAAACCAAAAAGAGCTCTCACCACAGACAACTTTTATGGAGAAAGGGAAGAACAGACCTCAAATCATGAGGCCCCCTAAAGGTAAAGCAACTCCAGAAAAAGCCCCAAAGAGAGACATAAATTGGTCTCCATGTCACAAGGCTTTCTTTGAAGATTGCATAAAAATCTTAAAAGAGAATTAGAAGAAACATGGGGAAATGAAATGAGATCACTGCAAAATAAAATAGAAAAAATAGAAAAAGAATGCAATGAACAAAAACATGTAATTGATCAATTGCAAAAGGAACTAAAAACAGTAACGGAAGAAAATAAGACATTAAAAATTAGAATCGAACAATTGGAAATTAATGACTCATCCAGACTTCAAGAATCAGTCAAACAAAAACAAAAAAATGAAAAGATAGAGAAAAACATGAAATATCTCCTAGGAAAAACAACTGACCTGGAAAATAGATCTAGGAGAGACAATCTAAGGATTATAGGGCTTCCTGAAAGCCATGATGAAAAAAAGAACCTGGACACTATCTTCCAAGAAATCATAAAAGAAAACTGACCTGATATTTTAGACCCAGAAGGCAAAATACTCCTTGAAACAATCCACCGATCACCTCCTGAAAGAAATCCAAAAATTAAGTCCCCCAGAAATATCGTGGCTAAATTCCAGAACTATCATACCAAGGAAAAGATATTACAAGAAGCCAGAAAGAAACAATTTAAATATCGGGAGCTACAATTAGGATTACACAGGACCTAGCAGCTTCTACTTTGAATGATGGAAGGGCCTGGAATCAGATATTCCGAAGGGCAAAGGAACTTGGATTACAACCAAGAATAAGTTACCCAGCTAGAATGAGCATTATCTTCCAGGGAAGAAGATGGTCATTCAATGATATAGGAGAATTTCACCTATTTCTACTGAAAAGACCAGAACTGAACAAAAAATTTGATCTACAAACACAGAACACAAGAGAAACATAAAAAGGTAACAAGAAAAAATAACTCTTGAGAACTATATTTATGTTATAGATACTTATAGAATGAGGGTTGATTTTATGAATCTATTATTACATTATGATTATGATACGATTACTGTGATTTTATGATTATTATCATATGATTACTGTGATTTTATGATTATTATTATATGTTTATTGTGATTTTATGATTATTATGATATGATAAACTGAAAAAGAAATTAGAGGTAGAAAAGGGATAACACTGGAAGAAGAGGAAAAGGAGGTAAAATAAGGGAAATTACATCACATGTAGAGGCAAAGAAAAACTATAATGACTGAGGGGAGAAAAGGGAGGGGAATGAGAATTGGGTTAATCTCCATCTCATCAGATTTGGCTCTGAGGGAATAATAGACGTACTTATAAGGAAACTGGAGGGAAAGGTGGGAAAAATGGGGTGGGTGGGGCTCTAAAGGGGAAGGATTGTTTGAGGGAAGTGGTT
>JAJPUD010006092.1:0-28872 GCA_023553655.1 Myrmecobius fasciatus | reverse complement strand
ATTTATCCTATCTAGCATGTATTAGATTACCTGTCATCTAGGGGTGGGGGGTGGGGGGAAGGAAAGTAAAAGCTTGGGAAAAAAAAAGTTTTTTTTGCAAAGGTCAAAAAAAAAATAAATAAATTACATATTACCTACAAAAAAAAGAAAAATAAAGAAAAATAGTATAGAATGAATGGGAGATGAGGCACAGGATTGGAGAAGGAATTTCAATATTAAGGCAAAAAAAAATGAGATCTGCAAACTATAGATCAGTGGCCTTAACTTTTTTGGCAAAATTCTAGACGTATTAAGGAAATGCTACTGAAGCTCTAGAAAAAAAAGAAGCAGTAATGACAAAATGCTTTTGTGGATACATAAAAAACAGGTTCCTAGCAGATTAATATTACTTTCTTTCTGGGCAGGGGTACTCTCCGGGTAGATGAGGGGAATGCTATGGATGTAATTTACCTAGATTCAAACAAAACATTTAATAAAGTTGCATGATATTCTTTGGGAAATGATAAAAAGTGGACTAGATGATAGTACAGTTAGATACACTTGGAATTGTTTGAGTGGCTGGACCAAAAGAAGTCATTGTTTTATTTGGTGTCACCTTGGAAAGAGAACTTAAGTGAAATGTCCCTGCTTGGCCTTTTGCTGCTTAACATTTTTATCTATTTCTTGTAAAAAAGATATAGTCGGCAAATGTGTAAGACTGCAGATGACACAGAACTAGAAAGGATAGGCAAGATGTTAGGTGACAGAGACAGGATCCAAAAAGATCTTGACAGAGTTGAAGGCTGAACTGAATCTAATGAAATTAACTTTAATAGGATTTTAAATATATATCTTTAACATAGGTTAAAAAAGCAACTTTATAGATACAATATTGGGAGGCATGGATCAGATAGCAATGTAGATGAAAAAAAGATCTGGAATTTTTAGTGGTCTATGAAGTCAATGTGGGTTAACAATGTGATATTCTAGCAATTAAGGAAAAAAAGTTGGTTCTTGGGCTGAGTAAAGAAAAGCATAAATATGGATTGTCCCAAAAGTCTTACTGCAACTTTAAACCTGAATAAAGTTTAAATATTGTAATAATAACTTAAAAATTTGGAGAAATCCTGTATCACGTTCTGGATTAAGAAAGCATCAGCATTCCTATACTTTATGCTGGTCAAACTACATCAGGAGTATTATACTCAGTTTTGGATATCACATTTTAGGTAGTACATTGATATAGGGTTTTGTGCCGTATGAAGAGGGGATATTTGTCCTTTCAAGTATGTGAGATACTGTTACAATATTCAAAGGGGTATTCCTAAAGCATAGGCCTGATCCTGTCTGATCCATAGTCAATAAACTCCCTATTATATCTTGGTCTAATAGAGCTCTCTCTCTCTCTCTCTCTCTCTCTCTCTCTCTCTGTCTGTCTGTCTCTCTGTCTGTCTCTCTGTCTCTGTCTCTGTTTCGGTCTCTCTGTCTCTCTCTGTCTCTCTTTCTCTGTGTCTGTCTGTCTGTCTGTCTCTCTCCTTCTCTCTTTTAGTATTTAAAACCTCCTATGACAGGACTCCAATTTTCTTTCTCAAGTCTATTCTATGTTACTTCCCTTCAAGGAAAGTCCAGCCCAAATCCTTCACATATAACATTCAAAGTCTCATCTTTATTCATTTTCATAGGTCGTCTCCCATGCCTGGAAATGTTTCTTCATCTCTGTTATTTAGAATACCTAGTTTTGAAACTTAGCTCAAGATTCAAGCATTGCCGTCTACATGAGACCTTTTTTGTTTCCTCAAGGTGCTAAGTTGTTTTCTTCCTTTAAATGATTTGTTAAGAAAATCCGCGTTTAAGTCATACCACTGAAACATACTGTCTGTGTAGCCCTAGCAAGTAATTTTTCCTTCTCTCCCACTCTTTTCCCTTTCCTTCTTCCCTTCTCTTTTTCAATTCCATTAAGACTTAGTTTTATCTCAGGCCTATAGAATATCAACTCCTTGATGGCAGAGAATGTTTTATTCTTGGTCTTTGTACCTATCACAGTACCTTAAAGACAGTATGACTTTAAAAAATACTTGTTGGTTGAATCTGTATATCATTTATGGAGAAAGGAAAGATTTAATTTTGGGTGGGAGGACTATGGATTTTGTATTTTGTTTTTTTGGTTATTATTGTCATAATTTCTTCATATGTAAATGAGGATAATAAATCAGTAAGGTAGTTAATCAACAAATATTTATTAATCAGTTATGTTCCAAAAAACTGTGCTAAGAACTGAAGATAAAAATATAAGCAAAAAGAAATATGATCCCTTTCCTCAAAAAGCTTATATTCTAATGGAGGAAGACAATATATAAAAGAGAGCTGAAAATGGAAATGAGGAGAGGCCTGAGAGAAAAATCTGGAGTAGAGCATGGAGAAAAAAGAATTAATTGCACACAAATATTTATTGCAGTTCTTTGTGGTGTCCAAGAACTAAAAACAGATACCTACAAATGGGGGAATAGCTGAATAAATTATGACACCTACTTAGGTATAGGTCAGTTTCTAAGTTATAGAAAGACAGGAGGATGGAATTAAGAAGGGAAAACTGACCTGAGGGAGGATGAAATCCTTTAGTCTAATTGGATAAGAGAGACTTGGAATTCTTTGTACCCAAGGGTTAAAATTGCTGTGAGGATCAAATCAGGTATTATATGTAAAGTGTTTTGTAAATTTTAAAGCATTATATAAACTAGCCCTTATTAGAGTTATTATTATTGTTGTTTTTGTTATCATCATCATTATCACTATCATCATTCTCTCACTTTTGTGGTGTAAAGCTTACTAAAGAAACATGATGCCCTAAATTGCTGTTTCCAGCTTTCCAAAATGTTTTGCTCTGTGACCTTGAGCTAAGTAGATGATGTCACCCACTGTGGTTTTTATACCACCTGGAAGAGCAATGCAGTCATTTCTGGGCTTATGCCAACACCATTGGGAAAAAGAAGAATGCCTCTGGATCAGCCTATTTTTGGAAATAGAAACTTTTGGAAATGCTGTCGAGTCCGGAGAGGTTCCTCTTCCCCTCCCCCTTGTCTTCCTTCACCTCTGGACAGAGAACAGGGGCACTAGAATCTCTCTCACTTGGCAGCCACGTGAGGTTCCCACCTGCCTGTTCAGCTGCGTGTGCTCCAACACCCAGGCTCCGTGTCAGAAATTCCTCTGGCTGCATTTTGCCTTAGAGCCACTTTTCTCTTGTACATCATTTTGTGAGGAAAGAGGGAAGAGGGGAGAGAGGAATATGTCAGTTGCCCATGACATGAGTATGGGGATATATTTATGGGGAGGAAAAAGGTCCCTGACATCCTTGCAGGAAAACAAAAAGCAAGTGGAGGGAGGTCATGGACCAGTGGCTGGCTCATACCCATCCTTTTTTCCAATCTGGAAATCCAAAAGAGCCAGTTTGAAGACAGGTAAAGGGAATGGTTAATTTGGGTGAAGAACATTATGGAATTTTAAAAAAAAATAAGCAGTATCTGTTTTTAAGAAGTTTCCTGGACTAGTTAGCCTTCAAATTTCCCAGGAAAGCAGAGAAGAAGGGGGCAAGACCTTTCTCTTTGTTTAATGTGCCTTCTTCCAAATATAAAGATGTAATTGCTGTTCAGTCACATGGGGAAGAAAATGGAGACTGTTTGAGGACGTGTATTTTTCTAGGAGTGTGAATGATCTTTGCCTCGTTTAAACATACTTCCTTTCTCAAGGGTGCATGCCAATAATAACATCTAGCGTTTACATAGTCCTTTAAGAGTTTCAAAGTGTTTCCCATCTATTGCCTTGTGTGATTCTCAAAACAAGTTTCTGGAGGTAGGTGCTACTATTACCTTCATTTTACAAATGAAGAAAATGAGATGGAGAGATGTTAAGTAATTTCCCCACAGTTACACTAATAAGTATCTGAGGGGGGAATCAAAGCCTCTCCCAACTTCAGGTTTGCTCTTCAATCCACTAAGCCTCAATGCTTGCAGATTATACACACACACACACACACACACACACACACACACACATATATGTATATATATTGCATATAAAGTCTCAGCAATTTAAGAGCATCAAAATTCTTTTTAAATTATGAATTATTTTGATTAAAGCTTTTTCTTTTCAAAACATGTGCATAGATAATTTTCAACATTCACCTTTGCAAAACTTTGTTTTCCAAAATATTTTTCCTTCTCTTTCCCCCACCCCCTCCTCTAGATGGCAAGTAATCCAGTGTTTTTAACAAGTAACATCAGAATTCTATCTCAGCTTCTTTTAATGGTCCAAAGCATGATTTCAGTCATGCATCTGTGTAAGGCACAGTAATAGCCAAGATCAAGCAAATGGAGTTTGCCCAGAGCACCATAGTTGGAAGGGTGCCTTTGACCTTGTATCTGAGACCAATTTAAACTCATCTCTTCCTTACAACAAGCACAATTGCCTCTAATAAGGAACTTGGAATGGAGCTTAGAAGTCTACTTTTTTTTATAGGAGCAAAACTCAGATCCTGAATCTCCTCAGTGTGTTACTTCAACACTTGAGTTAACCAGGCAATGTCCCCATACATCTGGTTGGCCATGGACACAGACCAAACTGCATGAAGGAGCCTCCCCTTCTTCATCCTTCAGTCATATTCCCCTTGGGAGCTACATGATAGGCCATCCTTAGCTGGGAGAAAGGTCCTAAAGCTCAGCAGACCTATGGGTCTTTGCTAATACCAAGTTCATTCTACCTTCCCCTTCTCCGTCTCTAATTCTGCAGGCAATTTGTTCTAACAAATAAATGGGATCTGGGTAATAGGAACTGAAGCCCTTAGGCAATAGAACAGGAGGCCACTAATTGATAAATAAATGATTGTTTAATGAAACCAGAAATTCAGAGGAAAAAAAGAGCAGAGAATGCAGGGGAATTTAAAAGGCCAGACTTCTTTCTCCTAGCTATTCTAGAAATTAGATGATAAAAATAGACAGTCCTGGATTCCAGTCCCAGCTCCGTTACTCACTCCCATGTGACCAGAGACACTTCATTTCTATTCTTGGGTCCTCAGTTTTCCCATTTGTAAAATGAAAGGCAGGGGGAGGGGAAATCCTGCTAGATCTTCCTTAAAGAATTAAGATTCTATGGTTTTAGATCTTCCCAGAGACCAGGAGTATGAACAACTGAAAATCGAGTTTCCGGGATAAAGACGGAAACTCCTCCTCTCTGTGGGCCTTGGTCTCAGGATTTTGAGTCTGTGGGCCTGGACTTGGGCCTAGGCCATGTCCACCCAGCTTTCTCCCTGTCAGCCAGCAGGCAAGCGGTGGTTTGGAACCAGTTAGCAGAGGCTGGCATTTTGAAGCGACATTTAAAGGTCACCCACAATCCTCCTGCTGGGGAAGTGGGGAACCAAAGCACAGTGAACTGTGCACCTGGTTTGCATCTAATGAGCTTGGGCAAGAAGCTGGGGGTGGGTCTGGATAGGGGAGGCAGGTTTGGGATCAGGTTTGGGACCAGGTTCTGTCAGCGGAGGGGAGCAGTTTAGGGCCTGGAGAGGGTCGAGGAGTAGAGAAAGGGCCCCTAGGGGAGCTCCTTCAGCAGGTGGTCCATGCAAGGGTGGCTGCCTCCAGCCTCTGTGTTAATCTGATATTTATGTAGCATGTGAAAATACACCAAGGGCATTGCCTACATCATTTCAGGTGATCTTTAACGAAACCCTGGGATGGGGAGATTAAAACTTGGAAAAGGAAAATGACCTGTTCAAGTAGGATTTGAACACAAGGCCTTTCCTGAAGCCAAAAAGTGTCTGCTTTCTCCAGACCTATAAATATATATATATATATACATACATATATATATATATATTTATATATATTTTTATATATGTATGTATATATGTATATGTATATATATATACACACATACACACATATATACATGGACATGTACATATATTTTTACATAATATATACAATACACAATGTACATGTGTGTATATACCTAACTTACTGAGAGCCATACATTCACAAAATGGCAGCCAGAGGACCTTTTGAGATTACTTAACCGAAGAGTTCTTATCCTTTTGTGTCCTTTTGACAGTTTAGCGAGATCTGTGGATCGTGTTTTTATGCATGCTAAATGCATATGCCTGTTAAATGTATAGGATTGCAAAAGAAACAATTTTACTGAAAAAGGTACCAAAATATTGAGTTTCAAATTCACCTTCTCAGGGCAGCTAGTTGGTACAGTGGATAGAGCTCCAGCCCTGAAGTCAGGAGGACTGAGTTCAAATCTGGTCTCAGACACTTAACTCTTCCTATCTGTGTGACCCTGGGCAAGTCACTTAACCTCAACTGCCTCCGCAAAAAAAAAAAAAAAAAAAAAAAAAATCACCTTCTCCCTATCTGCTCTGGAAATTGGCCCAAGGCTCCCCAGGAGTGTATGTTAGCATGGGAAAAAAGTACTACTACTGCTATTGATATTACTCCCATCACGACTATTACTACTACTACTACCACCACCACCATTATCACTAGTACTACTACTACTACTGCTACTTTATACTACTATCATTACTACTACTACTATTACTACTAGTACTACTACTATTACCACCACTATCACTAGTACTACTACTGCTACTGACACTACTACGATCACTACTACTATTACTATTGATATTACTACGACTACTTATTCTACTCCCATCACTACTATTACTACTACTACTACTACCACCACCACCATTATCACTAGTACTACTACTAGTACTGCTACTGCTATGATCACTACTCCAAAACTATGCATTTATATGGTACTTTATGAGGCAACAAGGTGGGAGAGCAGCTATATAAACTATCCTTGAATTCAAGAAGGCCTGAGCTCAAATTTAGTTTCAGATACTAATTATGGCACCTTGAGCATAGTTACTTAACCTATATTTGCCTCAATATCTTCATCTAAAATGGGAATATTAATAGCACCTTCCGGAGTGTCTGTGAAGATCAAATGGGATAACAATTGTAAAGTTCTTAGCAAAATGCCTGGCACATAGTAAACATTATAGAAATGCTAATTATTATTTTTTTATTGTTATTTTAAGATTTGCAAGGCATTTTGCAAAAAAAGAAATATTTTATCCTTCCAACAAGCCCAGGAAATAGGTGCTATTTTCACTACCATTTTGAAGATAAGGAAATTGAGGAAGACATAGGTTAAGTGGTTTGCCCAAGGTCATTCATCTGATAAATATTACCAGTGGGATTTGATTTTAGGTCTTCCATACTTAAAGTCCAGTGTTCTATCCACTGCATCACCAAGCTACCCATGAGAATGCATTCTCTCCAACTTGTCATTGTTCTTTCTAAAATGTTGTATCTAGAACTGGACATAATACTATATTTGTGGTCTGACCTGGTCAGAGAATGGTGGAATTATATCTTCCTTCACTATAGATATTATTATTCTATTAAATCAGTCAGAGATGTTAATTTTTGCTTTGGTTACTGTTATTTTGAGTTTGAAGTCTACTGAAATTCTCAGCTTTTTTTCATATCTGTTGTGGTTTGTACTAACATAGTTGATTTTTTTAAAACCCAAGTGTAGGCTTTAACAATTTATAGTTTTTCCATGATTCTTTTTGATAATGATTCTTCAGTGAAGTTCAGTGAACTCAATGAAGTGACTTCTACTTCCAGAGATGAAGCTTACAACCCATCATGTTGTTTTCTCTCCTTTCATGGGACCCTTGTCTATATTATACCACAGATTCTCCACAATGGATACCACTTACTGTTCTTGGACCTTTCCTTGAGTTCTCTTGAACTCCCATTATGATAGATTGTGTGAACTATCCTATGTTGCCCCTTGCTATCACAGCATCATCATCATCATAATCACAGTCAAATTTTATTATAGTGCTTATTATATATCAGGCACTTTTACAGAAATTATTTTATTTGATCTACATGATAACCTTGGGAAATAAGTTCTATTATTATCCCCATCTTATTGAAGCAGAAACTGAGGTAAAAAGAGGTTTAGGGACTTGCCCAAGATCATACAGCTAGTTATCTGAGGGGAGATTTCCAGATTTCAGAGACAGCAGTATATCCACATTAGTATCTACCTGCCCCATATGACCCACTGGCCTTTGTTCTAGTCTTATATTTCTCCTATGACATTCTTGTCACTATTTCTCTTAGGGAACTTTCCCTATTAAATTTCATTTTGTTGGATTTAGCCTATTGTTATAAATTGTTCAGAATCTTTCAATATTCCAATTCTATTTTGCAGTATATTAGCTCTCCCAGCTTTTTCACCCACAAATTTGATAAGAATTGCAATCTCTCCTTTCATCAATATCTGTGAGAATTTTTTGGAAAAAAAATATGGCAAAAGCAAAGCCCAATGAAACTCTGCTAGAGTCATTCCCCTTGATTTATTTGGCCTCCTTAATTGCTACTTTTTGTAAATGTTTTTTTCAACTTGTCTAGTGATTTTCTTGTTGATTATTATCAGTTATGATGACATGAGGGTTGGTTGTCAGTGTTATAAAATCTAACAAGCTTTCTGATTCTTCAGAGATAGTGATTGAGGGATATTTAGGATGCTTAAGACTTGGGGGCCTTGTCTCCTTAGTGCATCCCTCTGCCTCATACTCTAACTAAGTCTAGGGACCTTCCAGGTAATGCTTTCCCTTCTCAGGAGATTGTACCATATTCTTCTATACTAAGTGTTACCATGTTGATCTTCTGACCCATCATTTTAAGGGGCAGAATATATAGAGACTTGACTTATAGGTATAGAGAGCACTCTTCTTCCTGCAGGAATGAAATTACAAGACCAATTTTTGCAACAGATAGTGTTTCCTTCCCTTTAACAGGTTTTGAGACCATGGCATTAATAACTGGTCCCCATGTTACTGAGAACTGGACTATCAATACTCTTTCATTCCTTTGCTGTAGTTTGCCAGGTAATGTTCCATAGCCTATAAACCTGGTATAGACTATACCTGCACTACTTCCTTGATGCTAGCTGATGGTTTTAAATAGATGCTACTGACTATTTTAAGGAAAAGTCCATTTATGCCTGTACTCTAGTGTTTTTAATAGGAATGGATGTTGGGTTTTTAGCAAATGCTTTTTCTGCATCTATTGAAATAATCATATGGTTTTTGTTAATTTGGTTATTGATATAGTCAATTATGCTAATAGTTTTCCTAATATTGAACCAGCCCTGCATTCCTGGTATAAATCCTACTTGGTCATGGTGTATTATCCTGGGGATGATTTTCTGTAATCTCTTTGCTAATATTTTACTTAAGATTTTTGCATCAATATTCATTAGGGAAATTGGTCTGCAATTTTCTTTCTCTGTTTTCATCCTACCTAGTTTAGGTATCAGTACCATGTCTGTGTCATAAAAGGAATTTGGTAGAACTCCTTTGTTCCATATTTTTTCAAATACTTTATATAGTATTGGAGCTAATTCTTTAAGTGTTTGGTAGAATTCACATATAAATCCATCTGGTCGTAGGGATTTTTTCTTAGGGAGTTGATTAATAGCTTGTTCTTTTTCTTTTTCTAAAATGGGACTATTTAAATAGTTTATGTCCCCTTCTGTTAATCTGGGCAATCTATATTTTTGTAGGTATTCCTCCATTTCACTTAGGTTATCATCAAATTTATTGGCATAAAGTTGGGCAAAATAATTCCTAATTATTGCTCTAATTTCTTCTTTATTGGTGGAAAGTTCTCCCTTTTCATTTTTGAGACTAGCAATTTAATTTTCCTTTTTCCTTTTTTCTAATCAAATTAAACAAAGGCTTATCTATTTTGTTTTTTTAATAAAACCAGCTTTTAGTTTTATTTATTAATTCAACAGCTTTTAAAATTTTTTTAAATTTTATTAATCTTGCCTTTTATTTTTAGAATTTCAAGTTTGGTATTTGATTGGGGGGTTTTAATTTGTTCTTTTTCTAGCTTTTTTAGTTGCAAGCCCAATTCACTGATTTTCTCTTTCTCTATTTTTATGCAAATAAGCATCTAGAGATATAAAATTTCCTCTTATTATTGCTTTGGCTGCATCCCACAAATTTTGGTATGTTATCTCATTATTGTCATTCTCTTGGATAAAATTAGTAATTATGTCTATGATTTGCTGTTTCACCCATTCATTCTTTAGTCTGAGATTATTTTGTTTCCAATTACTTTTTGGTCTATTTTCTCCTGGCCTTATATTACATGTGATTTTTATTGAATCATGATCTAGAAAAATGCATTTATTATTTATGCCTTTCTGCATTTGATTTTGAGGTTTTTGTATCCTAACACATGGTCAGTTTTTGTATAAGTTTCATGAACTTCTGAGAAAAAAGTAAACTCCTTTCTGTCTCCATTTAATTTTCTCCAGAGTTCTATCATACCTAACTTTTCTAACATTTTGTTTATCTCCTTAACTTCTTTCTTTTGTATTTTGTGGTTCCATTTATTTAGTTCTGAGAAAGCAAAGTTGAGATTCCCCACTAGTATAGTTTTGCTGTCTATTTCTTCTTGCATCTCTCTTAATTTCTCTTCTAGGAATTTGGATGCTATACCATTTGGTGCATATATATTTAGTATTGATATTGCTTCATATAGATAATGAAGGTATCATAGATAGATACCTTTAATAAGTCTTATTGAGTCATTCACTTTCATTTGTTCAATTCTAATTTTTAGTGTATTATTTTCTTCATTTACCTTTTTTAGCTCCTTTTGCAATTGGTCAATTAATTTTTTTGTTCATTTCAATTCTTTTTCCATTCTTTCTTGCAATGATCTCATTTCATTTCCCCATTTTTCTTCTAACTCTCTTTTGAGATTCTTTATGCAATCTTCCAGGAAAGTGTTGTGAAATGGGGACCAACTCATGCCTCCCTTTGTGGCTTCCTTTGGAGTTGCTTTACCTTTAGGAACCTCAGGATGTGAGGTCTGTTCTTGTCTCTCTTCATAAAAACTGTCTATGAAGAGAGTTCTTTTTTTTTTTTTTCTTTTTTATTCATTTTTTAAGGCTTGAGGTCTATTCAAAGCAAAGGAAGGGCAGCTGCTTTAATTTGTCCTGGGTCAGTTCTGCTGATTAATTTTCAGTGCTAAAAATCTGGGCTAGGTTTGGTTCTTCCTGGGCTCAGTGATTTACAATTTACTTTTAACAAAAGGCAGATCTGCCAAAGCACCTGCTTGCAACCAGGACAGAGTGTCCCAAGAGGCTAAGAGAAACTTCCCAGGTGTTTAGAGACTGCAATGCTCCGGCTTCTGGCCCTGTCTCCCTACACTGCCCTCTGGGTTCGGCAGATTGTCCCCCTGCCTGATTGAAACAGACCTGTTCTGAAGGTAACTTCTTCTGGGAATGTGTTGTATTACAAGTATTTGTGGATTCTTTGACTTCAAAACCAGTTTAGAGGCTTAATCTGCTGTTAGTTTGAGAGGTCAGAGGAGGTCACAGAGACTCATGTCTGCTCTCCTCTAACTTGGCTCCACTCCCAGAAGCCCCCTAGATTATACATTTGTGATCATGCAAAATACATTTTCATATTAGTCATGCTGTCAAAGGAAGCACAGACGATCTCCCCTCCCCCCAAAAAATAAAAATGTGAAAAAAATAAAGTGAAAAATAGTATACTTCAATCTTCATTAAGATTACATCAATTCTTTTTCTGGAGGTAGATAGTTTATTACATCACAAATACTTGGGAATAATCTTGGATTATTGTATATCTGAAAATAGCTAAGCAATTCACCATTGATCATTGTATGATATGCTGTTACTCTGTACAATATTCTCCTTATTCTGTTTACTTCAATTTGTATCAGTTCATGTAAGAGTTTCCAGGTTTTTCTGAAAGCATCTTGCTCATCATTTCTCACAGCACAATAGTATTTAATCATAATCAAATGCCACAACTAGTTCACCTATTTCCCAATTGATGAACATCCTGTCAATTTCTACTTCTTTGCCATCAACAAAAGAGCTGCTATAATTTTTTTTGTGCAAAATGTTTATCACCTCACTTTCTTTTATGTCTTTGGGATACAGATCCAGGAGTGGTGTTGCTAAGTTAAGGGGTATGCATTTTTTAAAAAAGCTTTTTATTTTAAAAGCATATGCTTAGATAATTTTTCAACATTGACCCTTGCAAAACCTTGTGTTCCAATTTCTCCCCCTTCCCCTACCCCTTTCCCTAGATGGCAAGTAATTCAATATATATTAAACATGTTAAAAATATATGTTAAATTCAATAGAGGTATGAATTGTTTTATGACTCTTTGGGCATAGTTTCTGTTTTAAATTACAAATATTATTTAAAATGAATATACATCAAAACATTATTAGTAATTCACGTTTAAGCTAGAATTAGATATAGTTAACAAATCTCATTCCAATCTTACAGCACCTGAGAGATAATGGGGATAGAACAGTTTTAATTGAAAGGAAGGGAGAAAGGAATTTTATGGTATAGAGTACTAGCTGGAATAGATAGATCTTAGTGGGATCCTTAAAGGTGAAAAGGCAAGAGAATTCTGATTGCAGAAGGCATAAAGAGCTTTGGTAACCTGATAAATAGTTGCTGAAAAGACCATGAAGGGCACTGATGGGTAGGTGGCAGATTCCCAAAGAAAAACTTGGCCTGGCAGTCACTGGACCTGCTTTCAAGTCTTTTGTACCCATTTGACTCATTAACTCATTTTCACTTTAACTCATCCTCTGGCTAAAGCGGGACCTTATTTCTCCTGAGCTACTTACAATTCCCCAAGCCATTGCCTCATGAATAGGAAGAGGCCAGTGGAGCAATGATTCTCTAAAGACTATAAGTGGCCATTGATATAATCCTTTCTTCAGTATTTCTTGTCTTTTGGCATTGTGGGTAAGTATTTCTTTGGATTTTTCTCCCTAGAGACTTAGCAATACTTCTCTTTTCATCTTCCTAATGTGTCTCCCAATATTGTTGTTCACTGGGGAAAGGGCTTTTACATTTTTTTTTATTTATTCTTATTTTTCAGAATAGAAACAAGAGACCCAAGCCAGAAGTTCCTTTATCAGCTATTCCTAATAATTTCCTCTTACCTCTGACCTTGTTTCTTAGTCATGTCCAAATTTTCATGACTCCCCCCTCCCTGTTTGCTTTTTAACAAATATACTGGAGGAGTTTGCCATTTCCTTCTCCAGTTTTCTTCACAAAGGAGGAAACTGAGGCAGAGTTAAGTGACTTGCCCAGGGTCACACAGTTAGTAATGGTCTGATTGTTTTAGACGGAATGCACTAACAGCAAGAAGGGACTGGGAAAGGCTTGAAGAAGCTGAGATTTGAAGTGAAGCTTGAAGGAACCTAATAAATTTAGGAGACAGAAGTGACAAGATAGAGAGTTCCAGGCATGGGGGATAGCCAGAAAAATTCTTAGAGGCAGGAATGGAGTGTCCTGTATGGGGAACTCAAGAAGATAAGTACCATTGCATCATCCTAAAATATACAAAATGGAGTGAAGTACAAGAAGATTGAAAGAGTAGGGGAAATCTTGATTAGAAAAGGCTTTAAAAGCCAAACAGGACTTTATATTTCATACTGAGAATAATAGAGAACCCACTAAATGAGGTGTGTGAGTGTTTGTGTATGTGAGACAGACAAAGAGAGAAGAGACAGATAGACAGACAGACACAGAGAGAGACAGAGAGACAGAGAAACAGAGCAAGAGAGAGAGAGAGACAGAGAGAGATGGAGATGGAGACAGAGACACAAAGAGAGATACAGAGAGACACAGAGAGAAGGAGACAGAGAAGAGAGGGAGACAGAGAGAGGAGAGAGGAAGACAGAGACAGAAACAAAGACAGAGAGAGACAAAGACAGAGACAGAGAGAGACAGATTCAGAGACAGAGACAGAGAGAGAGAAGGAGGAAAGGAAGGAGAAAGAGAAGGAGGGAGGAAAAAAGGGAGGGAGGAAAGGGAAAAGAAGGAGGGAGAGGGAGACAGAGAGAGACAAATAGAGAGACAGAGACAGAGAGAAGAGACAAAGACAGAGACAGAGAGACCAGAAACAAAGAGACAGAGACATACACAGACACAGTCACATAGACATTGAGACTTAGAGACAGAGACAGAGACAGAGACCCAGAAAGAGAGAGGTAGAGAGACAGAGAATGTCTCTGTCATTTTTAAAGGCAGAGAAGTGATCATATGAGCACTTTAGGAAAATTACTTTAGAAAGGAAGGTATTTCAAAAAGGAGATTAGAGTTTTGAAACTGGGAGGTACCCTACAGAATCCAGCTTCCTCATTTTACCAGTAATCATAGTTTTAGAGCTAAAAATGACCAAAGCTCCTTTAATCAATTTTTTAAAAATTTAAAATTTTAAAAAATATTCACAGTTGAAACTCACTGGTTTACCCAAGGTTATACAAGTGACAGAACTAGCAGAACTAGATTTAGCACAAGCCAAGGCAACTTTTTTTTTTAATTAAAGCTTTTTATTTGCATAACATATGTATGGGTAGTTCCTCAGCATTGATTTTTATGAAGCTTTCTGTTACAAATTTTACCCCCAGTCCCCACCCCTCCCCTAGATGGCAGGAAGTCCACTACATGTTAATAATGATAAAATACTTGACAAGTTGTTGTGCAAGAAAAATCCTATCTACAAGAAAAAAAAAGAGAAAGGAAACACAGTGCAATCAAACATCAATAAAGAGCATGAAAATGTTATGTTGTAGTCAACATTTCATATCCCCAAGGCAACTCTTAAACCAATTTTCCTAAGCAAACCAATTCTTCATTTAATGGTTAGATTATTTTTTCCACTTAATATTTTATTTTTTCAATTGCATGTAAAGATAGTTTCCAACATTCATTTTTGTAAATTTTGAGTTCCAAACTTTCTGTTCTTTCTCTTTCTCTTACCCCCACAAGACAGCAAGCAATATAAGTTATATAATTACAGTATTAAATGTATTTTCTTATTAGTTATGTTGTGAAAAAATCAGAGCAAAAGGGGAAAATCATGAGAAAGTAAAAACAAAAAAAATTTGAAAGTAATATGCTTCATTCCACATTCAGTTTCCATACTTCTCTCTCTGGATAGACGTGGCATTTTACCTCCCAAGTCTAATGGTATTGTTACCGTTTTGCTGAGAAGAGCTAAGTCTATCATAGTTGATCATCTGTACAATGTTGTTGCTGTGTGCAATGTTCTCTTGGTTCTTCTCATGTCATTTAGCATGAGTTCATGTAAGTCTTTCCAGGCTTTTCTGAAAATCAGCCTGCTCATCATTTCTTTTAGAACATTAGTAATCCATTACATTCAAATACCACAACTTAGTCAACCATTTCTCACTTGATAAGCATTTATTCCATTTCCAATTTCTTAATAGTTATTTTCTTAATGTGAAGTCCATGAGTTGATTTAATTTTTTATAAGTGTGTTTCAATATAATATGTTTCCTTTGTGGTCCTATGTATTATATTTTATGAATTTAAAATATTCTTCATAAGAGTGTTAGAAATTTCAACAAACTCCTGGAGGGATTCATGATGCAAGAAGGGTTAAGAACTTTTGAACTGGTCTCTGTTGGTGGGTTCCTGCCTATATTGAAAATGACCTGGTAAAAATCATGGAAATTACTAAAGACAGCTGCTTAGGAAAGCCAAACTCAAGGGAGTTGAGAGATATCTCTCTGTCTCTCTGTCTCTGTCTCTCTGTCTGTCTCTTTCTGCCTCTGTCTTTCTTGTCTGTCTCCATCTCTGTCACTCTCTCTGTCTTTGTTTCTGTTTCTCTCTATCTCATCATGTGAGCCAACCACTTGTCCTGACAGTGCCTCCAAATGAAATGCATTTTGCAGCTACATCCTGCTAGGGAGACAATACAATGGAGAGGAAAAGAAGTCAATAGAGTTAGAAGAATTAGGATCACCTTACCTTAGAAGCTTTGATTATTAATTCATGGAAACTCTTACCCTTTCATTAGTGTGGCAAGAACCATATCATGACAGGTTAATTACATAGTTCTGGGTAATTAGAAAGTAAATACATGTTAAGAGGATACTACTGTCAAGATAAAAAACTATCTATTAAAAGACCCTCTCACTTTGCAAGTTCCACCTTAGTCTAGGAAACCGGAAGAACTCTTTATTTGTTGTTATTTTGAGAAAAAATCTTTGGTTTTCGTGTGGGCAACTCTGTATTTAGTTTTGGCCCTGATCCCTTTTGGGATGTGCCTTGCTGGGCATGTTTGAATTCTCATTTCTATTCTGGGCTCATATCTCTAGCACGAAAGCCCAAGGAATAAGGTTTGGTGTCCAGCAGAGGCTTGGGAAAAAGAGCAGTTTTTATGGATTGAATTGTAAGAAATTGAGGGGAAAAAATCTGAGTACAGAGTAGATTTCCCCCCTAATTTGGTTAGAGTTTATTTTTTTTCTTATTGTCTCTTACCCAAGAATATTAATTGAGTCACAGAAATATCCAGGAAAAGGACAGTTCCATTTAATGATCAATGTGTCCTATTCTGTTGATACAAGATTACATCATGAAGTATGTTTTCAAGCACTTTATCTTTAGGTTAGAATTGCTGGACCAGGATATGGCCCATGATGTGGAGAGGGAGAGAAGAAAATCAGTTGGATATTTCCTGGTAAATAGGCCACCAAAGCAAAGAAGTCCTTTCCACTCCCTTTCAATCAATCTAGATTAAAGATACATACATACATACGTAGACATACACACATGCATGTATTTAATGGAAGAATTAAATGAAGCTTATTTTTTTTAATACTTCTAGTTCCAGGATAAACACTTTGGTCTCAGTGAAGAATGACTCATAGCTGCCTTAAGAGGATATTATTTACAATTTAGTTTTGAAAGGAGATCACCTGTGGTAGGATAATGTAGACACCAACTTCTTAAACTGTGGTTTGCTATCTGACATGGTGTCTCATAACTGAATGTGAGGGTTGAAAGATTATGATTTATTATCTGTAAATGTTTGATTTATATACCGTGTTTTATAAACCTATATACCCTGGGTCACATAAAAGTTTCTCATGCAAAAAGGGATTGTGAGTATAAATTTTAAGAAAGCCTGGTTTAGACCATAGAAAATCCATGGCAGTGTGGCTAGAGGAAAGTCTATCATCAGTTATGAGAGAAGCTTGAGTCCTTGGGTGCTAGGTCTCACCCCAAATTCCTCTTGGAGTTCTGCAGAGGAATGGTGGATAGAGCATGAGACCTAAAGTCAAGAAGACTTGATTTGGGCTCAGGCACTTCCTAGCTGTATGATGGTGGGAAAATCTTAACCTTTGTCTACTTCAGTTTCCCCAACTTGTAAAATGATATAATTATAGCACCTACCTCCCAGGATGTTTATGAAGATCAAATGAGATAATAAATGTAAAGCACTTAGCATAGTACCTGGTACATAGTAGGAACTTAATTAATGCTTATTTTTTCCCTTTCCTCCATTACTGAGAGGTTTATAAGTTGAGACTGACTGACCATAGCTCTAGGATATTTCAAAGGGCATTCCTGCTTGGTTATAAGTTGGGTCTCCATAACTTATTAGGTGTCTTTAACAATAAGATATGATTCTAAACTAGTGGGTGGGTAAGTAGGATTATACTTAATAGATATTGATATTGATAGATATCCATCTATCCTAGAAATAAGTTGACCATCTTGTGAGGATTTGTGATAGTTTGCATTACATTAGAGGCTAGTTTAGCTTTCTTTTATGAAGAATATAATTGGAATAAAATAGTAAGAAGAGTACTTAGCAATGTACCTGTAAGCTTATGTGAGTACATGGCTATCATGGTTACAGGTAGGGGTGTGCTGGAGCAAGCTGGGGAGGAGATTGTTACATTTTCAATGTGAGCATTAGATCACAGCTTTATTGTATTATTTATTATTTCAATCTAAGTGATGGAGAAAATGTTAATAATGCAGATTAAATTTTAAAATGTAATGTATACTTTTTTTTGAGAGCCAGTTGTTAAATATTTACTAACACCTCCCTGAACAGGGGTAAGTGCTATCATGGATCAATGTAATCTACCATTAAACCCAAACTTTCACTTTAGCCCTTTCAACATCTTCCTTAATTTAAAATTTAGAGAATTTTTAATGATATCCAAGTGGCTTTATAGGAGATTTAGATCTTCCCCCTCCTTCTCCCATTCCACTTCATTAATGTGCTGTATGATCCTGATAGGTTCCCTGTACTATACCTGGTGGAATGGACTGATGTAGGCACTATAAGAAGCAAAGGAAAGGAAACAAGATTCCTAAATGGGTGGATAATAAACTCCCTGGTAACTGAGAAACAGGAATGAATCCTGGCTTTCCCACTTACTAGCTGAGCAACCTTAAGAAAATAATTTTATTTCTTTAATCCTCAATGTCCCCATTGGTTTATGTGGGGAAAATAATATTTGTGGCACCTGCCAGGAGCTCAGGTTACCAAAAGCATCTTGAATATACAGTGTTACCATTTATATACCTGGATCAAATCTAAAGTTTCCTGTTTGGTACTTAAAGCCTACCTTTCTAGTCTTTTTAGACATCATTATCCTTCACATGATCTTTGCTATAGCTACATCAGCTTATTTGCTGTTCCTTCAAACATCTCTTCTCTCCCTACCTTTGTGCAGGTTGCCTCCCATGTTTAGAATGCTCTTCCTCCTTACTTTTAACTCTTAGCTTCTCTAGCTTCCTTCAATACTCAGTTTAAATCCCCTGTTTTGCAGAATGCCTTCCCTAATCACACCCTTCAGTTCTTTTCTTCTAAAATTACTTTCCATTTACATTAGCTTGTATATATAATTATTTACATGATGTGTCCCCATTAAAATGTCCACTCTTTGAGGGCAGGGGCTGTGGTTTTGTGTTTCCTTATATTCCTATCTCTTAGAACCTAATTGGGACTTCATAAATGCATGTTGGTCAATCAGTTGTCACATTTATTAGTCAGTTAAATCAAATCAATTGACTGAATTATCATAAGAGCTCCTCAATTTCATGAGAGTTCTCATCTAGCTTCTCTGTGATCTTGACCTGGGCTACCTTCATTTCTGGTCTCACCTTGATGTTACAATGTGATGACTGAGTTCAGAATCTTGCTTTTGACCTCTCTTATATTTTGTCCCTAATATCAGATGCTTAGGCTCCACTCACCTTTCTTGTACTCTGATAAATAGCTTGGTGACTCATATAATTAACAAAGTGGACAGCTGCTTAAGAAGCAATACTTTAATCCTCTGTTGCTTACTTGGTAGACCTACCTACATCCTACACATCTCTCTATTTCTGCCATTTCAATGATAACTGATTACTATTTTTGAATTCCACTGGCCCTGGCTAGACCCTAACACTAATTAGCTCAAAGGGTTTTGGTGAGGATTGAATGAAATAATGCATATAAAAGTATAAACTGTAAGTTCTTTGTAAATATAGCTATGATGATAATGATGATGATTGAGAGTGGTAATAGTAATGCTGCCTCATCTTGGTCGAGAAGTTCTATGATCTTGGAGTATATTCCCTGGCAGGTCATCCAAAATGAAAAGTGAAATATGCTCTGTGAGAAAGTGGGGGACAATTTCACTACCCGAGATATGCGCTACCAGTATATGAGAGATGGCTATAGTAACTCATGGAGAACATTTATTAAAGTAAAAAAAAATGGTTGGGATTTTCTTCATTAGGAGTGGTAGTCATATTGATTTAAAAAAATTCCGAGGTGGGACAGCTAGGTGGTGCGGGGCAGCTAGATGACGCAGTGGATAGAGCACCAGCCCTGAAGTCAAAAGGACCTGAGTTCAAATTTGGTCTCAAACACTTAACATTCCCTAGCTGTGTGACCCTGGGCAAGTCACTTAACCCCAATTGCCTCAGCAAAAAGCAAAAACATAAAAATTAAAAAAATTAAAAATTCCCAGGTAACTAAAAGAATTATTTATAGAGGCACATTGTTTAGCCACCCAGCCTCAGTTTCTCCATCTGTAAAATGGGAATGATAATATTTGCAATCACCTTTGTCGAGAAAAATCACTCCATAAATCTTAAGGTGTATTATAAATGAGTTACCATCATTACTGTTAATCCTATTTTCTTTTTTATTGTAGTAATTTTATTTATTTTTAATACATATCATTTTATGAATCATGTTGGGAGAGAAAAATCAGAACAAAAGGGAAAAACTATGGGAGAAAAAAATAAATACAGAAAAATGAAGTGAGCATAGCATGTGTTGATTTGCATTCAGTCTCCTTAGTTCTTTTTCTGGATGCAGGTGATATTTTCTGTCCAGAGTCTATTGGGATTGATTTGGATCACTGAACTATTGAGAAGAATCAAGCCTTTTATAGTTGATCATCACACATTCTTTCTGTTACAATGTACAATGTATTCCTGGTTCTGCTTATTTTGCTCATATAAATCTTTCCAGGCCTGTCTATAATCAGCTTGTTCATCATTTTTTCAAGAACAATAATGTTCCATTACCTTCATATACCACAACTTGTTTGGCCATTCCCCAATTGATGGGCAACTACTCATTTTCCAATTTTTTGCTACCACAAAAAAGAGCTGCTACAAACATTTTTGCACATGTGGGTCCTTTTCCCTCCTTTATGATTTCCTTGGAATACAGACCCAATAATGGCACTGCTGGGTCAAAGGATATACACAGTTTTATAGCCTTTTGGGTATAGTTCCAGGTTGCTGTCCAGAATGGTTATCAACCCCATTTTCAACGTCCTTCTCCTAGTCAAGAATTATTGAGAGTTCTAGAGATGGGGAAAACAGAAATAAACATAAAGGGAGAACAATGCAATTTGGTCCCTAGGCTGTTCAGTCAGCTACTGAATCATCTCTTTCTGAAAAACAAAATCTATAATCATATTGGCTCTTCCTATATTCCACTGAACTATGTACACAAAATAAGTAGATGCCAGGAATGAAATTGAGTCTTCTGCTAAAAAGTGTCAAATCCTTAGGACAGAACCACATTTCTCTGAGGTTCAGCCTCTCTCCTCTTCCTTTGGCCCTAATATGACTTGTCTTTTGGCCAAAACTGTATTCCATGTCAGCCTTGGAGCTGCTAGGCTATTCCCTTATCCCTTCTTCAATTGGTTCTCCTCTTCCTGGATCATGCTCCCCAGCATGTTGTCAGGAGTCCTTTTCAGATTCAAAGTGATGGATTTGTAAGTAGTCTGCCCACCTAGTGACATCCTCCTGACATGGCATTAATGGAGAAAACAGTGCAATGAATCCCCTGGGCAGTGGCCCATTGATTTCTTGTTTACATCCCTCTCACCAAACACCAGCAACAGAGGTGACAGATTTGATTAACGTCTGGCATGAGCTGGTCACTGGCCAGGGAAGACACTGGGACTGAAGTCCAAAGGAATGGGACATTAGTAGTGGACATAACAAAATAAACCAAGCAAAAGTCATGATTCATCCCACTTGACAGCTGTTAGGATGAGTAGCAAGGGAAAGACATTTTGAGGGGATGGGGGAGTGAAGCAAGAGGGGAAATAAATGATGCTGTTTGTGGAAACTTCATTGTTTCTTTCTCCCATCTTGTCCCCAATGGTTCAGATTTCTTCATATGCAAGTATTTGATTAGCCACTGGAGTAACTCAACCCTGGAGATTTAGGTGTATAGAGTATTGGGCCTGAGCTCGAATCAAACCTTAAATACTTCCCAGCTGTGTGACACCAAGAAAGTTGCTTTATCTCTGTCTGCCTAGGTTCCTCATATGTAAAATAAGGATCATAATACTATCTCACAAGATAATTATGAGTATTAAATGAAGGGATCACAGTTACTCTATTAAAGTTGACCATGTTGGCCCAAGGGACCCAGTGGGAAATAAGTAGCTTTTCTGATCAAGAATTTGATTTGGAAGAGATTCCAGTGATTATTCAGTCAGGAAACCTGGTTTCAAAACCTCACTTCTTAGTTTCTATCTAATTGTTAACAATGCCCTTCACTTACATAAATGCTACTTTCTTCCTTTTTATAAATGCTATTTTCCTCCTTTTTATAAAATAAGGAGATGAACTGGTTCTTTCTAGATGTAAATTCTGAAGCAGCAAGCTTGTTGACTGACTGGATAGGGTACTGGATTCAGAATTAGGTTGAAAACCTGCCGACACTTATTTGCTCTGTGACTCCAAGCAAATTTGTGACAATTTTATATCTGCAAAAATGAAGGGATTAGAATCTTGGCCTATAAAGTTAATTCCAGGTTTAAATGGACTATGCTTTGACATATACCTGAATAGAAATTTGCTTTGTAATACCCCCGACAGGCAATTATTTAGCATTTACTTGGATGGGAAACTCACTACTTCTGAAGATAGCCCATTGTATTTTTGACAGCTCTAAACATTTGGAAGTTTTTCCTTCTATTAAGTTAAAATGTGTATCCTTGTTACTTTAATCTATCAGTCTCGATTCCTGAACTTTGAAGACAAGTGAAAAGAAGTCTCATTCCTGCTCCACTGGACAGTTAATTCTTCAAATATTGAAAGACATAGAGTATATTATCCTATCCTTGTCTTCTCTAGGCAAAATGTCCATAGTTCCTTTAACTGATCCTTGCATGTTGTAATGTTCAATTCCCCTTATCATCCTGATCTTCTGGACCTTTTCTGGGCATGCTCTATTTCATTAGCATCCTTCCTAAAATGTGGCACCCAGAACCGAGAACAATAATAAAGATGTGATCTGACCTAATTTCCAACATCCCTGATTCCAGTTTTAGCTTAAAATACCATGAAGAATGCGAATGCCCTTATAAGCAAGATGCACTCAGCCATGAAAGGAACAGGAAGTGATCAGTTCCTCAAGCAATAAATGGGATGAAGAGGTTCTTCACCCTGATCTTTCGAGGCTTAATTAAACTGCAAACTTGAAATTACTATAGCTTTCTAAAATATGAAAAATAGAATTTGAAAGGGGTATCCTTAATATTATGGGGTAGAGAGGTAATTGAGGGTTACATCATATGGAGCAAAAACACAGCTCAAGACTTTTCATATTCTGGATATTTACAGTGTGAACAAGTCTGCCTATGATGAGTGTTAAGCCAAAAAATTGGAACAGATCCTAGAAAGCATCTAACCAAACTCCTTCATTTTATACTTGAGGACACTGGAGGTCAACATAAGGAAGGGATTTGCTTAATGGTACAGTAATTAGTGTCAGAGTCAGATCCAGAAACCAGAACTCCCAGTTCCTAATCCAGTCTTATTTTCTTACACAATTTATGGCATGTTGATATTGAAAAAAGAAAAGTAGTTTTGTGGATGACATCATCTTTCTTATTATAGAGATTTGTGCCATCATCAGTAAACATGAATAGGTCATCATCTCTGTCACAGGTACCATGTCTTCCATCATTACCACCAGTGACACTACCTTGATCATTATCACCACCATCACTACCTAAAAAGTAAGTGGCAGTGAATCTTGCCATGGAAACGTTTTTCTTGTTTAAAAATCCAATCACAGTACTCACAGTTCATATGGGGACATTGTATCTGTAAAAGAAGTCTTTTTAAACTGAGTCTACTAAATCCACGATTACACCTAAATCCACTCTATCATGTTGCCACACAACTCTAATAAAGTAATTCAAAGACAACAAAGTCACATCATCCCCTGGAACTTAACTTTTCAAATTTAATGTCTGAACAACTCTTAGAAATATGCATACAGGTAGTTGACACTGGTGAAGGAGAGAGAGAATGCTGCTGATTTCCATTCTCAAGGTCTCCTCACTTATTGTAGAATGAAGTAGAGGTTTCCAGAATGAAGATGAAATAATCCAAGAAAATTCCAAATGGGGTAACAAAGAGCCAGACACAATTGAAACAATTGAACAACAATTCTTTTTAGTTCAAAACTCAGTTCAAGAAGAGATGTAAATACCCAAGGCTATTTGCCAATCTCAGGTTGAGGCTAAGGCTAAGGCTACAATTTACTAATTATGAAGTTTACAGTCAAAATTCTGGTTTGGTGGGAAAGCCACTATATTTATCAATCAAAAAAACTTACTACAGAATTTAGAAATGTTATGTTTGATAAGATGAATCCCTTAAAACTGGAATATTGTGAGTTATAATGATGAGGGGAAAATCACACATATATTTAAGACAAATAACAAATAGAAAGAACTAAGAGTTAGATCTCTTCAAAAAGGATATATGTATGTGGTCCATATAGGACCATATGGGATCCTTTTTATAAAGGTGGAGGGAGCAGCACTATGATATAGTAGATAAAGAGCCAGTCTCAGAGTTAGGAAGACAAAAGTTCAAATCCTCCCTGTTCCATACATTGTTTTGTGATCTTGGACAGGTTATTTAACCTTTTAATGCCCTGGGGAGTTCCTACCTAATCATAACTCTAATTTTTTAAGGCATATTAACATTGAGAAAAGAAAATTACTTTTATGGATGATGTCTTCTTTCTTATTATAGAGATTTGTGTCATCATCAGCAAACATGATGCACCATGTCTTCCATTACTATCACCACTGCCATTACCTTAATCATTTTCACCACCATCACTACCAAAAAAGCAAGTGGCAGTGAATCTTACCATTGGAAACATTTTTCTTATTTAAAAATCAAATCAGAATGAGATAGGCTAGGAAAAACAAAAGGTTATATATAAAGGAACTGGAGCATTGGTGGATTGTAAGCTTAATATGACTCCTTAGAATGATGGGATAGCCACCCCCGGCTCCTTTCCATCATCCTGAACAAACAGCACAACAATAAATTAATGAGTTTTAAGTTGCATTAACAGGAGCAAAGAGTCCAAGATGAAGGAGCTGCTAGCACCTTGGTACTCTGACTTGCTGAGAACATAGCTGGAGCATTCTGTTTAGTTCTGGTATCACATTTTAGGAGCTACATTGGCAAAGTTAAATGTCCTGAAAATGGTGTGTCAGGGTCTGAGATTTTGGGACCCCAGTAAAAGAAGTTTGTCCTTGAATTGAGGATCAAAGGGTGTGGTCTGTGATCCCCTTGAGAAACATGAGACCCCGAAACTGGCCTAAGATTGCTGGTAATGGTTTCATTATAATGATAATGAATGGTTTGTTTTGAGGAGTGCTCTGTTATTGAAAGAAGAATGAGACCCTCCAAAATTGAATACCTCCTTTCAATACAAACTTAATTACTGATGATTGGGTGTGGGAATATGGACAAATGGTCTGATCACAGAGTGGGAAAGGAAGGTAAGCAAGGAGGAGGGGTCAGGTGATGAGATGAGGCTAGGAGAAGAGGGAAGATACAAACAAGGCTAGTGGTAAGGGAAAGATGGAACAGCAATGGAAACGATGGAGGAGATGAGATCCTGAATAAAGAACTGCCATAATCTATCCTCTGACTCCTCATGACACTCCTTTGAATAGACAAGCTGAGCTTGGCCGGAATGTGCACCAAAGCTCTTGACAAAGAGGTGAGACTCTTAACATAAAGATAAGACCTGCTGCCCTTAGGTACAATACCTAACAATGGTGACCTGGGTAACAATGAGATTTTAAAAAACAATTCCATGAGAGAATTATTGAAAAGAGCTGGACAGGATGATTTCAGAGAGGCCTGGAGAGAATTGCATGAACTGATACTAAGTGAAATGAACAGAACCAGGAGATCATTGTCCATGGCAACAGCAAGACTATACAATGATCAATTCTGATGGACATGATTCTCTTTAACAATGAGATGTTTCAAACCAGTTCTAATTGTTCAGTGATAAAGAAAACCATCTACACTCAGAGAGAGTCCTGTGGGATCTGAGTGTGGACCACAATATAGCATCCTCACACTTTCTGTTGATGTTTGCATTTTGTTTTACTTCTCAGGTTTTTTTCTTGTAGATCTGATTTTTCTTGTACACAAAGATAACTGTATAAATATGTATACATATATTGGATTTGCCATATATTTTAACATAGTTAACATGTATTGGACTACCTGCCATCCAGCGGAAGGGGTGGGGGGTAGGAGATAAAAATTTAAAACAGAAGGCTTTGCAGAGGTCAATGTTGAAAAATTATCCATGCATATGTTTTGCAAATAAAAAACTTTAATAAAAAAATTTAAAAATTAAAAAAAGAAAAAAAAAGAAAAGAGCTGGAGATACTCAACCTCAAAAAGGGATAATTTGAGGAAGGAGTGGTGAGGAGGACATGATATTTCAATTCAATTTTTTGATGAGGCTCTCACATGAAAGAGTGATTACATTGTTCTGCTTCATCACAGAGAGCAGAACTAGGGAGATAATTATAGGAAGTATTTTGAGTCAATATCAGGAAAGACTTTCTGACAATTAGAGCCCTCCCCAAATGAAATATGATGCTTTATGAGTTCTCTATCACTGAAGGTCTTCAAGCTCAATAATCACCTATCCTCAAAGGTATAACTATGAATTGCTTAAAATTTGAATTGGAAAACATGACCTAGGAAACTCGCTCTCTCTTTCTGAGATTCTGTGATTTTAGGAATAAAAAAGATTGAAAGATGGACAATGGTTTTCAAAAAACCCTTCAGTCTGAGGGGCAGAGCCAAGATGGCAGAGAGCAGACATGTCTCTGTGTAACCTCCTCTCTGCTTCCCTCATATTAACAGCAGATTAAGCCTCTGAACTGATTTTGGCATGACAGAACCCTCAAGTATTTGGAATATAACAAATTTCCAGAACAAGATACTTTAGAAGAACTTTAGAAAAGGTCTGTTTCAATCAGGCAGGGGGAGAGGGTGCTGAGCCCAGACTGCAGCACAAGGACTAGGACAGGGATCCAGGGTGTTGTGGTATCTGCACAACATGGAATGTACTGCAAGGCTCTAAAAGTATTCTGTCCTTGTTGCAAGCTGGTGGTTAAGCAGATTTGCTGTAAGACACCCAAAAGCAATTAAAAAAGGCAAACTGTGAGCCCCTGAATCCTAGAATGTGGCCACACTTACCCAGCACTGGAAGTCAGTCAGCCGAACTGCCCCAGGGAACCTAAAGCTGCTGTTGTCCTTTTGCCTTAAGAGCAGACTTCCTTTAAAAAATGAACAACAAAGCAAAAAAAAAAAAAAAAAAAAAAACAAAAAAAACAAAACAAAACTCTGACCATAGACAGTTTTTATGGAGAAAGAGAAGAACAGACCTCAAATCCTGAAGTTCTTAAAGGCAAATCAACTCCAGATGAAGCCCCAAACAGTCATATGAGTTGGTCCCTATTTCATAAGGCTCTCTTGGAAGAATTCAAAAAGTATCTTAAAAGAGAGTTAGAAGAAAAATGGAAAAAGGAAATGAGATCATTGCAAGAAGGTATGAGAAAGGAAAACTAGAAATTATCTGAAGAAAACTTAAAAAAAGACTTGATGAAATGGAAAAAAAATAACTCATTATAAAATAGATATGAAAAAGAAAGCAATTCATTGAAAAACAAAATCTGTGAAATGGAAAAATGCAATGAACAAAATACTTCACATATAAGTTCAATTGGCCAAATAAAAAAGGAGATAAAAAAGCTAAATGAAGAAAATAATTCACGAAAAATTAAATGAATAAAATTGAATAAATGAATAGAATGAATAAAAGAATCAGTCAAACAAAATTTAAAAAAATGAAAAAAGGGGGGCGGAGTCAAGATGGCGAACTGCGGACAGCTTTCTCTGTGAACTCCTTTGGGACCTTCCCTCAAACCCAGACAAAGTGAGCCTTGGAACTGGTTTGTGAGTGAAGGCTCCACCAAACATTTGGACTACAACGCACTTCTATCAAAAATCTACCTGGAAAGAACTCCGGAGAAGGTTAGCCTCAGGGGAAATCGGCTGCTGGTCGCGATCAGACTCCAGCCGGGGCGGAAGTCAGGGCTGCGATAGAGGGCCGGATTTAAGGCACCCAGGAAGCCCCTGGGAGACACCTGGGCCACTTTGCTCTGCTTGCGGGCAGGTGCTTTGACAGATCTGCCTTTGGTAAAGGGTGGATCTAGAGAAACTGAAAACGTGGTCTAGCCCGACCAGCCTCAGACCGGAAGTCAACTCGGCAAACTGCCCCAGGGCAAATACAAATCATTGCAGTTTTCTCTGTTTTTGACCAATATCCCAACTTTAAACCATGAGCAAGAAGCAGAAGAGAGCTCTCACCATAGAAAGCTTTTACGCAGAAAAAATAGAACAGTCCCCAGATCCTGACATTATGAAAACAATCCCAGATGAAGCCACAAAGGCAGACTTAAGTTGGTCTCCCTTTCAGAAGGCTTACCTGGATGATTGCATTAAGAATCTCAAAAGAGAGCTAGAAGAAGAATGGGGAAATAAATTGAGATCAGGGCAACAGAAATATCAAAAACTGGAAAATAGGACTGGTGAATTGGAAAAAGAAAACAGTTCATTGAAAAACAAAATTGGTGAATTGGAAAAAATCACCAACTCCCTGGAAAATAAAAATGGTGAACTGAAAAACAAAATTGGTGAATTGGAAAAAGACAACAATTCACTGAAAAACAAAATTGGTGAATTGGAAAAAGACAACAATTCACTGAAAAATAAAACTGGCAAAATGGAAAAAGAATGCATTGAATCAAGAAACTCAATTGGCCAGCTACAAAAGGAGCTAAAAAAGATAACTGAAGGAAATAATACTGTAAAAATTAAAATTGAACAAATAGAAGTAAATGACTCAATAAGACTTCAAGAATCAGTTAAACAAAAACAAAAAAATGAAAAAATAGAAGAAAATATGAAATATCTCCTAGGAAAAACAACTGACTTGGAAAACAGATCCAGGAGAGACAATTTAAGGATTATCGGACTCCCTGAAAGCCACGATGAAAAAAAGAACCTGGATGCTATCTTCC